>OZ024707.1:11220147-11283410 GCA_964016945.1 Microplitis deprimator | reverse complement strand
GAGGCAAGTGTGCGCAAACCTATGTATTTCAATCCGAAATGAATGAGTTTGCGCATACTTACCCACAGCTCACACTTGCCCTGCATGACTCTAATTAATAAAAATATTAGCTGCCATTTTTTATTTTTATTGGTATTGTTTTTTTTTCTTCCGTCAACAATTGGCAGCAGCATTACTGTGATAGTAGGATTGAAAAAATAAGAAATCGACATATACTACAGTAGAGATTAATTCTAATACCGACTACTACATTTGTCGACGTGATGACCACAAAATTTAATTTAATTATTACTAGTTTAGTGTGGTAAATTTAACTCCATCATTTTTTTACGTGTACATATATATACAAACATATATATATATATATATATATATATATATATATATATATATATATATATATATATATATATATATATATATATATAAACACATATTTACAAACAAACTTGATCAAAAATATCAAATGAATAAAACTATTTTATGGAATTACTCAAGTTAATCCACTTCAAATAGCATCATAATTGTTTATTAAAATGTGCGTCCTATATCACGTAGAGAATTTTATAGTAAAAATTGCCTAAAAATTTAAGGTAACGATGGGACAACTTAATATTCTTGAGTTATACTATTTATTTCAGTAATTTTTAATGAAATTTACTCTAAAAGATAAGTACTTTTACTTCATCACATAGTAACATTTCCGACTTATCAAAAAATCGTCTACTTTATTCCCTAGCGGAACTGAATTACGAGAAATTACCGTATTTTACCGCAAAATACTATAATTTGCCGAATTTTACGGTAAATTGCGACAAATTACGGTAGAATATGGCAAAACACCGTAATTTATTGTGTTCAGAAGAATTACAAGAAAATACGGAATTATACCTTAAAGTATGACATTTTACGGTAAAATACCGTAGTATTGCCGCAATTTTACCGTGAAATGCCGTACTTTGCGGTAAAATCCCATTATTTGCGGTAATTCTTCTGAATACCGTAAATTACGGTATTTGATGGTAAATTGGCGTAAATTACCGTAATTCGGATCTGCTAAGGTTTCAATAATTACAATAAGAAATAATTGTAAAAAACTCGCTGCAAAAGAGAATTTATTACTTTAAATTAAATAATTCCAACTGTTTTCATACTTTGTAATACACAGCATGGTACACTGAGAGAAAAAATCGGTTTTCTGAACTAAGAAATCGTAGTTCACAGACGACTCAGCTATTGAAGTCTAGTTTCAGTAACTAATACACCATAGTAAAGTGATCTACGACTACATAGTCATTCTTACTATTCTTAGTTACATGTACTAAGATAGCAATAATGAACATAACTAGTTTAGGGAAAGTTTTTATTACTATCAGTTTAAAGTTAACATAACTATAGTTTATATTGTAGTAAATAATTTATTCTTAGTCTTATAAACAATAAGATTATTGTGGTGCTAATAATGTACACTTAGTTCTTCAGATCATTTATAATTGTAGCAATAAGTATTTTTGTCTAGATGTACACACTAGAAAATCGAACTTTCTGAGAATGTACTAATTTGACTTATTGTAACTAAACATTCATAGTTACCATTTCTATGATTTAGTATTGCAAGAAACAAAATTATTTAGCGATCTGTACTGCAGACTTTGGTTCATTGTTACCGAATTCATTTTTTTTACTAGCCAATATTTACTTGATAAATTCAGAAAATTTTTTTTCTATTCCATTAAATGTACTTGATGTTTTTTTGTTATTACAAAATTTATTTTAGCAAACATTAATGTTAAACACTAAAGTCATAATGTAATTTAGTATATACTATATTACAATCAAAAATGATACTTGTCACTCTGTCGAAAAACAGAAAAGTCCTCATACCAGAATTGTTCTCAAGCTTGGAATATAATACTTCTGAAATAAGTTTCTTACCAGGGAAACTATACAAAATGTGGGCGCGATCTAGTGGCGAGCACCAAACTACTCGCGCTGCTGATGCCTTGCTCTGGTGACTTTTATCTCTTAGTTTAAGCAACTTTTCTGTTTTGGTTGGAGCATAAAAAATTCTTGCGTTAAATAATAGTACTTATTCCGAGAAATTTTATTTTCTTCAAACAGAAAAGTGCAGATTGCTTCAAATATTTATACATCTTGCTTCAAAAAAATATCAATATTAAGAAATAAAAATTTTTCTAACAAGTAAAAATTCTTCACTTTAAGCATAAGAGTATGTTAACTTGAGAAAAAATATTTTAATTAAAAATAAAAATTTCAAGATAATTATTTACTTAGGGCAAGAAAATTTTGGTTTCCCGAATCGATTAAAAATACTTTCAAGATTCAAATTATCTGTTTTTTCTGTGTATTTATAATTCTCAAAAACAGCAGCTAATTTAAAAATGTATGTAGGATTAATATTAATAGCTCGAATTTTTTTATAACATGAAAATCGTAAAACTGCTTCGAATCAAACATCTCGTCTGATTATTTTGCTATGAAGGGTTTCTCTTTAACTCATAAGGTTATTTATTTGTACGTTATAAAAACTTAGAAACACGGCTTTCAAATTTGAGTTTCTTTACACAGGAAAAACAGTTAACTTAAGTCAAGAAAAATATTTTTGATTTTAGATCATTTTTTTTATCAATGCGGATAAAATCAAAATTTTCTTGCACTTATTTTCTTGCAGTAAAAAATTATCTTGAATTTTTTATTTTGAATCAAAATATTTTTTTTCAAGTCAACATATTCTTACGCTTTAATGGAAAAATTTTTACTTGTTAAAAGAGTTTTATTTTGTTAATATAGGAGATATTTTTTCTAGCAAGATATGTTAGTTTTTAGTAACCACAGCATTTTTCAGTTTGAAGAAAATAAATTCTCTTGGAATAACTACTATTTTTTTAACGTAAGAATTTTCGTACACTTCAACCAAAAAAAAAAGAAAAAGTTGTTTAAGCTAAAAAAAAAGTTCATTGGGAAAAAAGATATATATTATCTTGATTGATTTCCACTTTTATAAATAATCCCGAATTGATAAGCAAAAAAAATGTTTGATACGCTTCTTTGGCTCAGCAGAACCAATAAGGGGTATATTTTGCAATACGCACTTTTGGCATTAGAAACGCAATTTATAGCCAGGGAAATTAAATATTAATGGTATTTATAACTATATTCTCTTTTGAATTATTTTTTACATTTAATTATTAGTCAGCAGAAATATTCTATAATTATTAAATTAACTAGAAATCGATTGTTTAGGGAACTAAGATGAAATAGTACGGTTGATACTTTGGTCAGTAGTAAAAAGAACTAAATAAATGGAATTGTATGAGACGACAACTATACTCTTAGTTGAGTCAACTATTAAAATTATTTCTACCAACTATCACACATTCACTAAGCTAACATACTTACTGTATCTATTTTATGTTAATCGAGCCAATGATAAAGGTTATATTGTGTTCACTACTAAGCCTTCTTTAAAAAGATTAGAGTTTTACAGTGACCATAATAAGGCAAAAATAGTTTCTTAAGTTTAGTTAACGTAACTATTTTTTGGTGTTGATTCACACTAGTACCAGAGATCGGCAAAAAAAAAATTCTCATTTGCCATTTTTTAATTATTTTAGTCAGCATAATATTAACTAAGAAAATTTTGATTAATCAAAAATAAAAAATTATGATTTTTTATTTTTAATTTGTTTATTAATTAAAAATTATTATAATTTAATTTTTAATTACTTAAAAAATGAAATTTTTTTTCAAAAATAATTTTGATTAATAAAATAATCAATAAAATTATTTGAAACTTATAGCATTGTTAAAGTAATTATTATTAAAAATAAAAATTTTTTCAATTACCAATTATTCATTATTTAAAGAATAAAAATTATTTTACCTAAAAATACTAACTATGAAAAAATTTCAAACTCTTTTTCATTACAATTCTCTTTTTTCGTAATTATAATAATTTATATTGATCAACGATAATAAATTATGGGAAAATTACTTTCACCAGTAATACACTTATCTAAAAAATTAAAGGAACAAGAAAATTTTCTAAATTTTTTAGTGATTTTTGGAAGGCTGTATTTTCGTGAAAAATGATCGTATTAAAAAAATAAAAAAAGCAAATTGAAGCTTGAAATCTCTAATTTAAAGATCTTCCGATAAAATCATTTTTTGAGCCACGATTTTTGCGGAATTATAAAAAATAGCTTGAGCCAAAATTTTTCTAAATTTTTTAGTTTTGTTTTTTAGGTCTACGGGGCCGGGAAAATTTTTTTCGAAAAAACCAATTTACCGCTCGTTTAGGAAATTTATTCAGCTACAATTTGCTTTTTTTTATTTCTCTGTACGATAACTTGCTGCTGAGATATCAGCCTTCAAATAAAAAAGGGTCCTTTTGTCTTTGATTATCGATATCTAAGTAATTAATGGACGCACAGTTATGTACAGGGTAGTTCAAGAAACTTGAATAAATTTCCTACAAGCTCCAATTTCGATTTTGTGAAAAAAAAATTTTTTTTCATCCTTAACATCAATTTGAAAAACGCTTAAAAAATGGCCATTTTTTAGTTTTTTAGTCAACTCATCGCTACTTTGCAAATATTGATGGAAAGATTAATGTTTCCAGATAATTTTATAGCTTAATGTACCCTCAAAAACCCTGGAAATTTTCAGATTGATCCATTAAACCGTTTGTCCGGGCCGATTGCTCAAAGTTTTACAAAACAATTAAAGGAACAAGTTTTTTTCCTTAATTTGTGTAATCATTACCAAAATGAAAAAACTAATTTGTTTCGGATTTCTCTTCATTTTTGCGTTAGTTATTCAGTAAATGTAAGGTAAAGAGAAAAGAAAAAAAAATTTCCAAAAAACGAAAAAAAAAAGTAGAAAAATTCTTGTTTTATCACGATTTTTGGAAAAAAATGAATTAATAAAAAGCGTCTGCTCTTGATGATTTTTTTTTGATGATAATTTTAAACTTAGAGTACTGGCGAAGTGTAACATGAGTATCAATTTATAAAATCTAATCAGTCAAAAAACTAATAAATTTGATTTATAATTTGACTATTATCTGATCATAATTCTCGCAATTCAAGTAACATTATTTATCATAATTTCAAAAATTGTAATGAAAAATAGTTTGAAATTTTTTCATAATTAGTATTTTTGAGTGAAATAATTTTCAATTTTTAAATAATTAAAATTGGTAATTGGAAAAATTTTCATTTTTAATGATAATTACTTCAACAATGCTATAATTCTCAAATAATTTTATAAATTATGTTTTCCCTTTATCTTTTCTTGATTCCCAGTTCGGGCTATCTATATTTTTCTCAAATTATCTATAAATTGTCTTATTGAGAAGGTTTGCATGTTTAGGTTTCCCACTATATTAAATTGGTATTTTATATAAATATATATATATTTAAATTATATATATATATAAAAATAATTATATAAAAAAATTGGTAAATCCCAATTTAATATAGTGGGAAACCTAAACATGCAAACCTTCTCAATAAGACAATTTATAGATAAATTGAGAAAAATATAGATAGCCCGAACTGGGAATCGAACCCAGACCATGTCGGTATCGCGCCGAGTGCTCTACCAGTTGAGCTATCCGTTACTATACTATATTCCGTTCAATTTAATCTTTTTAGGTTTTAAACAGGTTTTAAAAAAAATTTAATTTTTTAAGTAATTAAAAATCAAATTGTCGTAATTTTTAGTTAACAAAACAATGAAAAATAAAAAATCCTAATTTTTTTTTATTCTTGATCAATCCAAAATTTCTTAATTAATATTATGGTGACTGAAATAATTGAAAAATGACAAATGAAAATTTTTCTTTTGCTGATCTCTGACTAGTACATAGTTCCAGTAACAATAAAAATTGGTTAGGGAGACTATATTTTTATATCTGTCGCTGCATAGTTCAGGTTACTAAGCACTTTTCTCTCAGTGTAATTTTATCAAAAATCTTTTGTTTTAATTTTATTTATTTATTTAAATTATCGATCAGGAAGCTGCTGCTCGATATGATCATAAGTCTACAATTATTAAATCTCATATAATTAATAACAATGAAGATCATAACAATGGTTACTATGAAAACAATAATCAACTTATAATGCGAGGATCTTTTACGCATGACATCTTGTAAATTTTATTTCGAATTATAATTACAGATATCCCTCGCGGTTTTCATGATACGGTTTGAACACTGTATTAAAAGAGTATAAACGTAGTCGATAACAAGTAGTTTTACCGTATTTATACGGTATATTTGTGAAATTTAATTACGGTATTTCTACAGAGCTTATACTGCGTTTATACAGAGCTTATAATACGGCATTTCTACCGTATAAATACGTTATTTTTAACGTAATAATACGGTAATTCTGCTGTATTAATACGGCATTTCTATAATATTAATACTTTATTTACATGATATTAATACCACATTTCTACCGTAATAATGCGGCATTTGTGCTGTAATAATACCGCATTTCTACCGTAATAATATGACATTGTTACCGTAATAATACGGTATTTCTACCGAGGTCACACAACAATTGTACTGATTTAATAAGGTGTTTATACGGAATTATATATATATATATATATATAGGGGAGGGAGGGGCAAAAGGGGGTACCTATGGAAATACTAAATTTTCGATGACTAAAATACGCCGAATCTTTTTGTTTTTAATGATATCCAAGATAAATAGACAAAAATTTCAGCTGCTGTTAAGAAATAAAATTTCTACTTTTGGCGGGCAAAATGGGGTACCCTTTAAAAAAAGTTGAAAAAAATAAATTTCTGAAAGTTGATCAAATTTCATTAAATTAAATTTTTTTTATGTAAAATACATACAGAAAAATCACATTTCACATCATTGGTGGATACGAAGGGAGAAAAAAATTTTTTTGTGGGGCAGAGAGGCCCCCCTCCAAAAAATGATAATTTTTTTTTTTTTTTTTTTTTAATTGAATTCTTAACAATTAAAAAATAAAATATTATTTTCGAATATTTTTCGTGGCCAAATTTGCCCCAACTACAGAAAATCAGCCGAAAAATGAATTAACATTTTAATTTTTTTTTAATTTGACGATAAAAATATGAAAGAATCATTTTTCAAAACTTTCGGCTGGTCCATTTTGCCCCAGATGTTATGGGTAGGTCTAAAAATGTGGAAATATATATTAAATTTTTTTTAATTTGACGATAAAAATTTGATAGAATCATTTTTTCGATTTTTGGGCAGGTCCATTTTGCCCCAGGTGTCATGCTTAGGGCTGAAGATACTAAAAAATATCGGATATACAGTAATTAGACGAAAAAAACAAATTTTTTTTTCACCAAATTTTGGGGGTACCCCGTTTTGCCTACCCTACCTCTTTTTGCCCCCCCCCCCCCTGCCCTATATATATCGCTTTACAATGTATTATGTCACTCGTATAATTTTAATCATATAGTAGAGACTCTGTAGACTTTTGATTAAAATATTTTTTTTTAAAGTTCTAGTTCAAATTTACAGAAAAATTATTTATGGAAACATTAATAATAAATATTTTTGTCATTATGTAATATAGGATGTACTATATTACCATCAAAAAAGGTACTAATCACTCTGTCAAATAACGGAGGAGTACCCGGGCCAGAATAGTCACAAGTTTGGAATATAAAACTTCTGAAATCAGTTTCTTACCAGGGACACTACAAGTCGTAGGCGCTATCTAGTGGCGAGCACCGAACTATTCTCGCTGCCGCTGCCTAGCACCAGTGACTTCCCTCTCCTCCATATATATCTTTTCTACCAAGAAATTTTTCTCTCGGTTTGAGCAACTTTTTTTTCTTGGTTGGAGCATACGAAAATTCTTGAGTTAAACAAATAGTAATTATTTCAAGGAATTTAATTTTTTTTAAACAAAAAAATGCAATATTGCTACAATAACCTGGCACGGCTTTCTTCAATGAAATATCTCTTATATTAAGGAATAAAAACTTTTAAAACAAGTAAAAGTTTTTCGATTAAAGCTTAAAAATATGTTAACTTGAGGAATAAAAATTTTGATTCAAGATGAAAATTCCAAAATAATTATTTATTTGCTGTAAGAAAATGTTTATTTTCTGAATCGTTTAAAAAAATTTTCTTGAATCGTTAACTGTATTTTCTGTGGAGAGAAACTAAAATTCAAAAGACGCGTGTAGGTTTTCATAACGAGCAAATAAAGAACTTTATGAGCTAAAAAAAACTTTTATGTCAAAATACCCATACTACATAAACACTGCAGTGTTTTAACATGTTTAAATTGAAGAACTTTTATAATTTTTAATCATAAAATAATTCTAGTTATTAATATTGATCATAAATGTATTTCGAAATTATCTGATGTTCTTGTAAATTATTACTACATAGAAAAAACAGTTAACTCGAATCAAGAAAAAAATTCCTGATTCAAGAAATTTTGTTTTAACGATTCGGAAAACTAAAATCCTCTTGCACCAAGTAAATAATTATCTTGAAACTTTTATCTTGAATCAAAATTTTTTTTCCTCAAGTCAGCATATTTTTGTTTAAATCGAAAAATTTTTACCAGTTTCAAGAGTTTTTATTTTTTAATATGCGAGAAATTTTTTTGAAAAAAATTTTTTTTTGAAAGTGAAAATGAACTGTATTTTTTTATTGAACAATTGAAAGCAGAACGTAGTGAAGAGATGAGACATTTAAGAATGCAAGTAGTAGTAAAACATATTGTATCTGTTATAGAATCTGAAGATTGCTTGTTAATAAAACTAAAAGATATGAAAAGTATTTTTCAGTTTGTAAGAGTGAGACGGCATAATCACCGTATAAATGCAGCATAACCACTATATATATACGGCATAAACACCGTATAAATACGGTGCGAACATTGTATGAATACCGTGCAACCACTGTTTAAATGAGGTATAGCGGCCGTATAAATACGGTATAACCGATGTTTAAGTACAGCATAAAAACTATACAAATGAAGTATAATCATCGTATAAATACGGTATATCGAGAGCGTAAATACGGTATAACCACAGTATAAATACGGTATAGTCCCTATATAAATTTGGTATCAACGCAATATATATTTACGGTATTAATGCGGTAATAAAATTTCACAAACATACCGCATTTATACCGTGGGTATACCGTAATAATACTTATACCCAAAAAATACCAGGAAAATACCGTTATGGCAATCCTGCCAGGGTATAGATTCGATACTTATGAAATTTTTGATAAAAATGAATAGAATTTATTTTACAAAATTAAAATGCTCATAATTTGCTGTTACTAAGTGATTAACAGTTATGCTGAGCTACTAAATGCATCTAACCCATTTTTCAGCTTTCTTTTAATTATATTTTTCTTTAAATTTATTGTTTTTATAATATTTTTTATAAATATGTTACCGAATCTTACAATTTAGCATAATTAATTAAGATGCAGCTGATAAAAATTTCTAAAATAAAATTTACACGGAAATAATTACAGTTTTCAGTGGAAAAACAGATCCCTCTTATTAAAAACTCAAGCTATTATAGTTTGCACTGTATGAATTGAGACTACTACTTGTAATAAAGTAATTACAATCGTAGATACAATACTTTACAGTTTCTAATGTATTTTTGATTGAATGAAACTTTATTATGAATGAGACGCTATTAAGGACTGAAAAAAGTTTTATATAAAAATGTAATAATCACTCACTGTTAGGAATTTCTATTGTAAATTTACGAGAAATGGATTGGAATTTTTTATCCAAACCTTTTTGCCACTAAATTTCCCATACAATTGACTATCAAAATTCAAGACCGACTATCTTAAATTTAAGCCGCGATTTGAGAATTCAATACCTTAAGACTTAAAATTTAAGACCTTGATTGAAAATTAATTACTCAGATTCAAAATTCAAAACCGTGATTGAAAATTCATATCCTACAGACTTTGAATTTAAGAAGCCAACGACTTAAAATTTAAAATCGTGATTGAAATTTGAAAACCTAGAATACTAAAATTAATAATGCAGTGATACTAATTTTTGTATATATATAATATATATAGTAAATGGTAATAATTACAGAAGTAATAACATGTAAAATGTTTTTATTTTAACTTTCAAATACAAAACATGCTTAGATTAGTCGTGAAAAAAAAAAATTATTTTTTCTCGAATTTATTAAGTGAATAACTACACTTTACTTCACTTTCGAATTTAAAAAACAATTTTTTTTTTTCACTGAAATTGGATAATTCTAACGAATAAAGAGTTATAATTATTTTTTTTTTATTTTCAAGTACAAAACATATGCTTAAATTAGCGTCGTAACCTGTCTTTTACAATTTTCTACGGTACAAATAAAGAGTTCATTACTAATTACACTTGTATCTGAAGTATTTAATTTAGTAGACAGATTGTTTACTCGAATTAAATGCATTTTCAGTAAATTTTGTTTGCTATAAAATCTCGAATAGTCATCAAAACCACAATGAAAATTTTTCGAGATTTTTATGACATTGATGATGATTCAAATGATTTAAAAACTTAATAGCTTTGAAGTCACAAAAAATGCATGAATACATTATGACACAATGTAAGAAAGTTGAGCATAGAGGTTTTTTTTTATCCTTTTTGGCTATCGTCCCTATTTAGGCCACGTGCCGCGAGCATAGAGTTTATATGTAAATTATAATTCCTAAACATAAACATTAATAAATAAATATTAATACTGTGTATAATATATAAAAGAATGATGTAAAATATTTTAAATCACTATAGGTAATATTTAAGAAATCAATACTTCGTTTTATAAAAACAAATAAAATATTTGCGTAAATTGAATACTTAAGAGTAGATTGGTGTCGGTTTTTATCTCCACTCTTAAAGAACATTGTAATAGTTTTCTTAAATTTTGTGGTTTAGTTTGGAAATTTCAGTACGACCGTGAATTTTAAAAAGATGGAATTAAAATTAGAATCCATCTCTTGAATCATAAGAATCAGATCAGATATTTTAGTAACGCTTTGAATTTTTAAAAGATGTTATTAAAATTCAATACTATCTTCTAAATTTTTCATAACATTTCAGGATTTTCAAAAGATTTTTTTAATTTTACAAAGAATTTTTATTAATTCGAATTATGATGGAAAGATATGAATTTTCAAGAATAATCGGATATTAAATCGATTGAAATTCCGAAATTTTTTTAACAGTGCTACGTCTCAGAAATAATATAATTTTTACAGTTTCGAAGTAGAGGGACTTTACTAATTATTTGAAACTGTAATTTTTTCACTATTCTTTCTTCCGTGTAATCTATTGCTTTGTCAAAATTACAATGGACATTGTAAATTCTGTTCAATGTATTTTTAAATTTTCCATTTTATTGGTAATTTGTGCCATGATTCTATACTGTCCTCATGCTACTGTTACTATAATAATTTTTCTATAAAATTTAAATGAAAAAAAAGCCGTGAAATTTTTGAGTGTATACAGATTTGAAAAAAACCCGGATAAGACAAATTTTCTGATTTTGAGGCGATACGTACACACACTAAAAATTAGCAGCGAAAGCTTTATAAAAAATAACAATTTACAATACACTGAAAAATATGTGGAGTGAGCATATTATTTTTGGTTGTTATTTTAATGATTAATTTCAACAAGTGTAGGTCATATATTTTAATGTCGGTTAATAGTTCAATTTGAATATACTTAAGTCAATAATGAAACTTTTATAGACATTTATTATGAACACAAATATAAAATATTTTTATTAAACTCGTCGAAAACTCTGTATCTAATTTCCATGAGAAAAATTTCTCCATGTAAGTAAAATGGGAAAAGTTTCGATGGTCACAAAGTGATTGATACTTTTTTTTCCCTCATGTACCTGTCCCGTCGCGTATATCAAGGTCGATTCGAAGCTTTTATATTGACTGAGAAAATACACAAAAATCTGGCGTCGCACAGATAGGGGATAAGATAATTCCAACAATGTTTTTATTTAGTCTGGTATGATAATATTTTAATATAATAATCTTTTCAACTTACATCAAGATTTATTCGTAATCTGTAATTATATTTATATAGTTGATTATCGCCAATTAAGACTTAACATTTTTACAGAGAATTGGAGCGTTAAAATTATTTCTGTTTATTAAGAAGAAAGAACACATTCTTATTATGAAACAAAAATAAATCTACAATAATAAATATGCGGCTCTAGAGACTTAAGAGCACAAAATTAAAAGCATAATATCCGTACAGTATAAGCCCTGCTTGGATTTAAAACAATCAGACGATTGTATTTTTAGAAATCAGTCAAAGAAGAAACAAAGACACTATTATCTCATTTTTAATAACGGTCACAGTAAA
Source organism: Microplitis deprimator (assembly GCA_964016945.1). Lineage (NCBI taxonomy): Eukaryota > Metazoa > Arthropoda > Insecta > Hymenoptera > Braconidae > Microplitis > Microplitis deprimator. The sequence goes on along the minus strand of OZ024707.1, from coordinate 11,270,975 downwards.
TCAATTAAATACAGTAATATTTTTAGAAGAAGCATTATTTTTTGAACGATTAAAATTGTATTTGTCATTGGCAGAACCATCTATATGAAGATTTCTGAACTTAAGTAATCAAGTTGACAAAATATTGACAATAACCAGATAACCAAAGTTTCAGCGCAATTTTTAGCTGAAACTTTTGTCGTCTCAGTGACATACAGTACACATAAAAAATTTCAGTTCAACTTTTGACGCTCTTTGACGTTAAATTTCACATAAATTTGACGTTAACTTAAAGCTGCTATTAGACGTCTATGAGACATCAAAATTTGAGACGCAACAAATGATGTCAACAAGACCTCAAGTGTAGAGATATTTTTTACCTTTTGATTTTTTAATTTATTTTGTTGAATAGTTGCTAGATGTCGCGAGCTGGCTTCTCTTTAGTATTAATTTTTCCCTGTTGGAATTACTAAATCACGAAGAATGCTAATTTTTCAAATCAAATGTTACACAATAAAATTACATTTTTTTGTTATTAATTATCATTTAGAATATCTTTTATCGAGATGAAAAGTATAACTAGATGCACTCTTGTAGTTGCATGAAGATTTATTCTGGTCAATCAATTTGCTAGAGAAACAATAAAAATATGTTTTTATAAAATTCAACACCGAAAATGGCTTGATAAAATTTATTTTAATTTTACAGACTTATTAATCCTTTCCCAGTCGACCTCGAATCCCTACTCTTAATTTGAATCGTACGTCTTATTCTTAAAATGAGAGAGCTATAGTCTGTTTTCTAGAGAGGGGGCCGGAAAAATGGTAGAAGAGGGCGCGTGTCTACACTACCACAACTAAACTTTCACTCATACAGCCTTACAACGGACTTTCATTGGCTCCATCCCCACATGACTCACACCTAGACTCACCGATACTCCGAGTCGGGAAAGGGTTAAACAAAAATATTAAGTTGCGGAGAAAATAATTGAAAATTCTGATTCAGTCCTATATGATCTATTAGTTTATTCCGGCAGTTGCTCGGCTCGAACATTGAGCTATAACATTTTTAACTCATAAGAAATTGTATACAATTTTATCCGATATTATATAATTTTTTAAGAATTCATGATCTTTATAGTATAGCATCTAATGTACATAGAAAAAAAAAGGATTTCTTGGCGCAAAAAATTATTACTTGCCCCAAGAAAATTTTTACTTGCTCCAAGATATTATGTGAATTATGAATTAAAAATAAAAATTTTCTTGAGATAAGAAAAAAATTTTCTTGGGGTATGTAAAAATTTTTTGCGTCAAGAAATTTTTTCTAGTCCTAAAAAAATTTTTGTTTTCATATCATAACGCAAAATTTTTCTTACATCAATAAATCCTTTCTTCCTGTGTATAATAACTAAAACATAAAATTTTAAATCGCAAAAAAAATGATTTCCCGATGAAAAAATTTTTTGTCTAATTATATATGATCATATATATAATTATACATGAAGTTATACATGATTAAACATGGGATTATATATAATTATATATAAGCCTATGCATAATTAGATCTGATCATACCTGGCTGTTATAACCCCATATATAATCATATATAAGCCTATATATGATCAGATCTGATTATATATAAGTCTATACATAATTAGATCTAATCATACCTGGCTGTTATAACCCCATATATAACAATATATAAGTCTATTTATGGGCAGATCTAATTTTATATTTGAGTCTATATATAATTAGATCTGATCAGACATGACTGATACAAACCCATATATAATTAGATAAAGGCCTATATATAATTAGATCTGATCAGACATGGCTAATATAAACTCATGTATAGTTGTGCATAAGTTTATATATGATTGAATCTGATCAGACATGACTGATATAAACTTATATGTAGTTATATATGTCTATGTATGATTAAATCTGATCAGATTTTATTGATATGAAACCTATAAATATTTAATTATGTATATATTCCAATAAATATATATTAGGGTGATTCAAAAAATAACAAATTTCTTTTTTTTTTCTCGCAAGCAGCTTCAAAAGTTTCATTTAGATAAAAAAAGACGCCTGTGAAAATTAGAGCTCATAATATTAACATTAAGAGGTTCCGCATTGCACTTTTCTATTTTCCATAAGAATAACATGGATAAAATTTTTTTTGCGTCTTTTGATTTTTATAAGTAGCCAACGATGCGACATAGGAATAATTAGCAGGCATATTTTTGTAGGTAATTGAATGCTCTACAAAAAAATTTTCTTATCATTTTTTGATAAATTTATTTGTTCAAAAGTTATTTGAGGTTGAAGTCGAATTCATATTAAAATTTGAGATCTTTTTACTTTTCCGGCGAAACTATCATATATTTATATATATATATATATATATATATATATATATATATATATATATATATATATATATATATATAAAAATTTTGAAAAATTGTTTTAAAAAAAAAAAATTTTTTTTTTTCAAAATTTTTTTTTTTCAATTTTTTTTAATAATCAATCATTTTGATCATAGAAATCAAGATTATTGGTGAAAGAAACATTTTGAAATCGAAAAAATGAACAAAAACCGAGAAACTACCAATTATGGTGATTTTTGGCAAAATCGATAAATTTAAAGCTTCGGGACACTAAGAAAGAAAAATCGCAGCGCTTTAAAATTTTCAGTGTTTTTTTCAGGATTCTTTGAGGTTGGAAAAAAAACGACGATATCCTTTGTTCATCCGTTATATCCAAAGTTATAGCAAGATTTCCGAATATCCTTAATTGTGCGAATTTTTACCTGTTTTTTAATGAACATTATCGCTTCAAAAAAAATTTTTCTGCCCTCCGGCCGGAAAGTGGCAACTTTCGCCACTGCCCTGAACGAAGTTGCAACTTTCCGGCTCCGTCGAGCACAAGAATAGTATACGCACCTTGGCCAGTAAAAAAGAAAGCCTCAGACCACATGTTTGTCAGCCTCGGCTTCGCCTCGGCCAACAATTACATGTGCTCTGAGACTTTTCTTATTTTACTGGCTTAGGTATGTAATATACTATTTCCATCAAAAGCCACTAATTTTGTCTCACAGAGAGAATGTTTTCCAGTTTTTAAAACCCTACTTTCATTCTCTGTACGACCAATACGTCCGGAGTTATTGATTATCAAAGCCAAAATGGACTTTTTTGCTTTGATCAATGATAACTCGGCGCCAAATTGTCGTAGAGACTTTTTGAGGCCGCCAAATTAGAAGGCATAAAATTTCCTAAAAGGGTCGTAAGGTCAGATTATCCAAAAAAATTTATTGAAGCCCATAGACTTGTTGGAAGACGAGCAAAAATTTTGAAAATTTTTTTTTTGTTGGTTTTCTTAAGATTACTCCGGAACCGCACATGATAAAAAAATGTGAGGTCCAGATCTGAAAACTAGAAACTTGAGGCTACAATTAGCTTTGTTATTTTCACTCTACGATCATTTTTCACCGAGTTACAGCATGTTGAAAATCACCCAAAAATTTCGAATTTTTTTTCTATCCCTTAATTTTTGGGACTAGTGTATATATATATATATATATATATATATATATATATATAAAATTATCATATTATGTAATATATATATATATATATATATATATATATATATATATATATATATATATATATTACATAATATGATAATTTTTTAATATCAATGTTATTAAATTTTTATTTTGTCAACTATCAATCAAACTTAAATCCCCAATACTTAAAAAATGTTCAAAGGTTTCGACAGCAATTTAAAAGTATAAATCGATACCGATTTATATACGAATATTTATAAGTCTATAGATAAATAGATTTGATTATATGTATCTAATGCATTCTATTGTAATTTATGTGCAAAACCAAATTCATCATTAGGTGCATTATTTACGTAGGATGTATCAATTTGATTATTTGAGTTAAGTAATGCCATAAACTTTAATTAATTATAAGTGTATAACAGACTAGAGGATCAGACTACAATTCAGCGATAACCAAAGTTAAGCAGCATCGACGTGGGACATTAATTGGACGGGTGACCTCGTATTTAAATACTAGTGAACGAATAGTAATTTTTTTTTTTTTTATTTAAATTTAACCGACATTTATATTGATGAAAGCAATAAGTCCTAAATAAATTACTTAATTAATAATTTACAGATTTTCTAAATGAGATTCTAAAAATTACTGTATTCGTTCATGCATGAATATATATAATCATATATGATTATACATAATCAGATCTGGCCAATTTTTGGATCTGATCATATATAAGTGATTATATATAATTATATTTAATTAGGCAAAATCATTTTTTCCCAGGCAATATAACCTACATTTGCTATGGCTGACTATTTTTTTTTAAATTTAGATGTTTTAAACTGAATTAATTTTATAACTAAGTTCCCTCAACGTGATCGTTTTTTTTTCAATAATTTTTGAAATTTTTTTTTTTTTACAAAATGAGTTTTTCAAAGCTTCCTCATTATTTTTTCATCATAAAATTTATTAAAACAAGAGTAGGTGTGAGATCTGGTATATCATTACAATGTTAAATGACCGATATTTAATCTCGTTTCATATATTTATAAGCTATGAACCCTTGGTCTCTGAAATTTTAACACAACACGTATTAAATATATTCTTATCGATCCTAAAAATTTTAAATTGATCTCATTATTTCGACTTTACTCCCTCCCATACCTCCTTAACATTAAAATTATAAAGTTTAGTATCGCAATTGTTCAATCGATTAAATTTCATACGATTTTGTGGAATTATTTAATGTTTCGCAAAATTTTATATAAGATTTTGTAAATTTCACATCACAACAAAAAGTTAAAAAATTTGATGAATTTAATAATATTTTATATAATTATCATCGAGGCCGACAAATATTGTTTTTATAAAATTTCATCTAAGTTCATGGAGTTTTTTTAAATTTTATAAAAATCGATCACGAGAACTTATGAACTCTGTCTTTTCCGGCATCTCACTCTAAATACATCAATTAAGCACAAGACTTGAACTCTCGCGATGTAGACCAGTGAGCAACGTTCAGGACTACCAGCCAGGAGAAGCCGTGTTCGAACCCAACAGACGCCCAGGATTTATTCATTATCTTACGTTATTAATCTTGTTTCTAAATTTGTAATGGGTTTGCGCGGTAGAAATCAAATCAAAAATTCGATATTTCAATTTTTTTTTCAAAAATATTTTTTCCAGATTGATAATTTTGATATCATTTCTATGACATATTGACGTCATAGAATGTCACACAGAGATCACATTCACGTCATGTTTACGTCATTAGTTTTACATCATAATCTTACGTAAAAAACTGCGAAATAATGAGTCGAACCTGACTCATTCAGGACTTATATCTTACGTAAATGATGACATAGCGTAACGTCACTCTGACGTCTAGTTTACGTCAATGTGTTTACTGGGTTATAGATCAAATTGAACGGACTATAGTATAGGGCCGGGTAGCTCAACTGGTAGAGCACTCGGCGCGATACCGACATGGTCTGGGTTCGAATCCCAGTTCGGGCTATCTATATTTTCCTCAATTTATCTATAAATTGTCTTATTGAGAAGTTTATTTGTAAGCTTAGGTTTCACTATATTTAAAAAATTGGATATAGCGACAGTAATACGACTATTTACGCCTTTCAAGCTATAAATTACGTTTTCACCGTTTAGTACGTGTGATTTACGATTAAAATTTCGACTCAGCGTTATTATTAATTAAAAAAGAAAAATTTTAAATTAAAGGATTAATTGACGTAGGGCAATGTAGTTTTATCAGGATATAAATTTGAAACAAAAAAAAAAATTAGTTACAGTCATTTTATATTATCTGTATGACTAAATTTTGAAAAGAAATTCCAATCAAATCTGTGTATCAAATTATAATTGGGAATTTTCTATTTTGTGAGCTGAAATTTATTTTATAAATTTTTTAGAACAGATAATTCAGCACTGTTAGCAAACTTTGTTAATTCCATATTTTGACGAAATGATAATTATGTTGGTATTTTTTCAGTCAATGGTTCAATCTTTCCTTTATTTAATTAATAAAATTTTGGAATCGTTATTACAGTTAAAAATATTTAGACCAATTTAATAAGAGGGGGGGGGGGTGCTGTCAGATAAACCTTATGCTTTAATTCTCGATTCTGCCTATTTTTCCACATTCGTATTTATAGTAGAAGATGAAATTCATTAATTTATAATATGTAGATTCTTCGACTTTCGCCATCTAGAGATGGAATTTATAAAACTGCATTATCTAGTGAAAGTCAAAATTACCTTCTGAAATGGCAAAATCGAATCTAAAAAATTTGGGTCAACTTGAGCTACTATTGCAGTCAAATTTTGCTACTCAATTTTTGATGTCTCGTATACGTACAATAGCGGATTTAATTGGACGTCAAACTTACGCTCAATTTGACTGTTGGATGAGCTCGACTGGCTATCAGGGATATCGGCAGAATAATGTTGGTAAAATAAAACTCTACTTCAGTAGAAACGAACTTGCGTGATTCCTCTTCAGGTAGCGAAAGTTAAGAGTGGAAACTGTCTGAGACATATACCTGCGACCTATATATAGTAAGTACGGTCGCAGACTAATGGAATTAACAAACAATGATAACGTTAATCTTTGCGAAGATAACGTTAGCCAAGCTAGCGGCAACCTACTACTGTAACTTGTCGCTAAGTTGACCGCGAAAATTGGAATTCACATAAGGACGAAAACTAGACGCCGACTTTCTGAAAAAGTTGATAACAAAATTGGCATACCATTAATGGACGGAAAGTTGCCTTCAACTGTCTCAGAAAGTTGGCGCCAGGTTGCTGCAGTAGATTGTCAACAACTTTTTAGGAAAGTTGGCCACAACTTGCAGTCAACAATTATGAAGGCTGAAGTTTTCGACAACTTGTCTTCAACTTGATCGCACCTAATTACCACCAATTTTCTGACCAGAAAGTCTTGCTATCAGGGTAGCCAAGCTGACAACAAGCTAGCGATAAACTACTACTGCAACTTGACGCCAAGTTGGCATCTCCATAAGTTGACGACATCTAGACACCAAAATTCTGAGAAAGTTGATGACAATTTGGCATCTATTGGTTGATGAAAGATTGCCTTCAATTGTCCCAGAAAGTTGGCGACAGATTGCTGCTATAGATTGTCGACAAATTTCTAGAAAAGTTGGCAACAACTTGTAGTCAACAATTATAAAGGCTGAAGTTGTCGGCGGCGACTTGATCGCAACTAATAAAGTCAATCTTACTATTAGGAATTATAATGAAATCTCTACTTGATCAATATTATAAATTAGTAGTGGGTGTCTTCTCAGGAAGGCAGGAGAAGAAACCACGTCCCCTCTCGACCAACTGTGGTATGTCGACCAATACATGGAATTGATACTATGGGCGGATCCATCCAAGCCGGCATAAGGGAAACCGAATGCTAGGGTTTGATGGGAAAGGACTCGTAGTGGTTGTTGGTTCGGCACCCACACGCAAAGGATTTTGGATTCACCCTGATAGCCAAGTTGGCCGCAACTTGTCGACAACCTACTGCCGCAACCTGTCGCCAAGTTGGCCACAAAAGTTGGCATTTCTATAAGTTGAAGGCAACTTTCCGAGAAACTTGTCGACAACTTTCAGCTCGTGTAACTGTTGCCGACAACTTGACTACAACTTGCTCAAAAACTTGGTGACAGGTTGCGGCAGTAGATTTTCGCCAGATTTCTGAGCAACTTGTAGCCAACTTGTGGTCAACAGTTACACAACTGAAAGTTATCGACAACTTGTCGCAACTCATGTACACCAACTTTCTGATCAGAAACTCTGGCTATCAGGGTAGGGTTACAACATCCGCCAATATTGAGCTTGCTCAATGTTTCGCTTTTATAATAGTTTACCCAAAAGGGCTAGGTATCGGCCTCCGATTGGCGGAGGTGGACTTAGGTCCCGTTACATTAAATTACCAATTATTAGTGTAGACTGTACGTAAAGATCTGTAAGTTGATATGAAAAAAAAAGCCATTCGGCAGCCGAAATGGTAGGTAGATTTTCCAATTTATCTATAAAAAAAGTTTCATACATACATATCTTGCGATACATGTCAGTGTATAGTCATGATATGAAATTAGGCTTGTTTTTTAAGAGTGAGGGTAAAAAAATACAACGACTATTTTCGATAGAGAACTTCAGATAGTTGATTTGACATAACATTATATAAGTAATATACCAAACTAACCGTCACGTAAACAAAGTATAGAAAATTTAATTAGTATGAGATTATAATTGTAATCGCTATTACGATGGCAAGACCAGTTAGTGATAGGACGTACAGGTACAATTGAAACGTTATAAATAATAAAAGAAATCCTTTTAAACTATAAAATAGCTGAGAAATTTACAGGTTATTTTGTTCAGAATAAGATACAACTGACAAAATGCATAAATTATGTGTAATGAACACCATATTTTCCACATTTTTTGATTCTATTAAAATTTTCAAGGCTATCAAATTATTGGAAGAAATGGTCAAAACCATATATATATATATATATTAGGGTGCTTCGTTTGAAACTACTATTTTTTTTTTTCGCTCTCATCCCGAAATTTTGTTGGAAATACCCCCAAAAAAATTCTCTGAGAGTTTGAGTTCTTAATATTAATATTAAGTACTCTACCACAGCGTGTGAAGATTTCCTATTTAAAATACACGTAAACTTGGGTTTTTATTTTTTAAACTTCTATAACTCCGCGGCATTTTATGATATCATCTCGTCCAAAGACGAGATTTTCTCAGAATTAAATGTTCTACAAAAGTGCCCATTATCGCGAAGTCGTAACTCATACGAGTGGGGTAGTACGGACCGCTAAATCAAATTTTTTCATAGAATTCTTGTTTTTTCTCTCATTATCTCATAAACAACAAGACCTACAGAAAAAATGCAAATGACAATTTTGTAGGAAATTTAATTTTCTTCAAAGAAGGTCCTTAGCACCGAATCACTCAGATTGATATTTTCTGAAATGTTAGTCAAATAAAAAATCAATATTTTCTAAGATTTGATTTGACATTTTATGGGAATTAAATGCTACGTAAACTTCAATAATTAATATATCAGAAAATATCAATCTGATCGATTCGAGGCTAAGGACCTTTTTTGTAGAAAATTAAATTTTCTATAAAATTGTCTTTTGCATTTTTTCTATAGGTCTTGTTGTTTATGAGATAATGAGAGAAAAAACAAGAATTCTATGAAAAAATTCGTTTTAGCGGTCCGTACTACCCCACTCGTATGAGTTACGACTTCGCGACAATGGGCACTTTTGTAGAACATTTAATTCTGAGAAAATCCCGACTTTGGACGAGATGATATCATAAAATGCCGCGGAGTTATAGAAGTTTAAAAAATAAAAACCCAAGTTTACGTGTATTTTAAATGGGAAATCTTCACACGCTGTGGTCGAGTACTTAATATTAATATTAAGGGCTCAAACTCTCAGAGAATTTTTTGGGGGTATTTCCAACAAAATTTTGAGATGGGAGCGAAAAAAAAAAAAAATAGTCGTTTCAAACGAAGCACCCTAATATATATATATATATATATATATATATATATATATATATATATATATATATATATATATATACATACATACATAAATTTTTCAACGAATGGTATTTTCGAACTCTACTGAACTTATTATGTTAGGTTATGACAAAATTCCTTGAAAAATCAACCATGAGAACAAATACAAAACCTAGATTTTAAAAAAAATCTACCTAAAAATCTGGGCATCGGTTGGCCCTGCGGGCCAGCCCCAAAACTTCTCGCTCTAACAGCCCGAAAACATTAGAATAAATACATTTTCGAGCTCGAAAATACCTTTTTTCCTTTTTTTATGAGATTTTCAAGCTCAAAACCATCTAATTCGGTTCATTCATCAAAAAGATATGAGAGGTTTACACCCACACACACACACATACATACACACACACACACACACACACACGCGCGCGCGCGCGCGCTCACACACAGACATCGCTCTGAAAATGTCCGAATAGCATCCTCGCACTTTCAAATTGGGGTGAAACCAATAACTTCCCGAATTTTTCGAAAATCGTCGATTTTTTTAGCGGGAAGTTAAAAATAGATCATTCGAAAATTACATAATATTTGCGGCTCATGATTCTTACAATAGATAAGGTAAATGTCTCAATACCGGAATAAGACCCAATACCGGAACGATTCGATAATCATTATATTATATTTTAACTCGTACGCGATGAAATTAAATAAAACTTACTTTATTTAAAACCTTAATCTTTTAATTACAAGATAAGATATAAAATAGATTTTAGAATATACCCGAAATATGAAAAAAAAAATGTTAATTATAGCAATAGTCTCGGATCCATGACTTTTTCATTTCTCTTGATGGTTTTGCTAAGAAATCAGTCAATGGTCTTAAGCTTATAGAAAATGTATAAAAGTACTTTTCAATCATTTTTTTTTTTGCATATACATTAGGGTGCTCCGTTTGAAACGAACATTTTTTTTTTTTCGCTCCCCATCGAAAATCTTGTTCTGTATGTAAAAATAAAAATTCAGTCCAATTTTGAGCTCTTAATATTAATATTAACCACTGGAACAACGTCGTTGAAGTTTTCCCATGCTAAAAGCACGTAAATTTAGTTTTTTTTCTTTTCAATTAATAAAACTCAGCTCCACTTTTATGTATCGTATGGGTCCAAAGTTTTTCGTAAAGAGAATTGTATGCTCTTCAACAAAGCCAGTATCTGCTTAGCTCTGAGTTCAACTCTAGCTCTCCTGTGAGTCTTTAATGTCAAATTTCGTATCAAATTGATGGTTTTTTGCTGTTAACTCATGAACGGTTGAGTCTAGAGAAAAAACGTAAATGACTTTGTTGTAGAAAATTTAATTTTCTATAAAAAAGGTTTAATGACTTGTATCTCTAAAACTATTATTTTAAAAAATATATGAAGTTAAAGTTATTAAAATTTTTAATTTTAGCAAAATTTCGAGATTAATTATTTTATAATTAAATAATATTTATATTTTTACCGTATTATGGACGGTGTGGCTCAATAAGTTATAGATTAAATTGAACGGAATATAGCATAGTGCCGGATAGCTCAACTGGTAGAGCACTCGGCGCGATACCGACATGGTCTGGGTTCGATTCCCAGTTCGGGCTATCTATATTTTTCTCAATTTATCTATAAATTGTCTTATTGAGAAGGTTTGCATATTTAGGTTTCCACTTATTAAATTGTCTTAATTTCTTACTTAATAATTAAGAAATGTCTAGAGCGCTGCCGTGGCAATCAAACCAATTAAGTCAAGGTCACACGAAAGCAACCTTTTTCTAAAAACATAATTAGCTGATAATCTAAACGCTGCTGTAGCGATAGTTTAAAAACTAGTAAGCGCTGCTTAATAATTAAAGGACTAACATAAAAACTTAATAATTAAAGGACTAACATAAAAAGCATATTTTATTATGTAAAATCATTAGACTGCCAAAAATGTATGTAAGTAAGCTATTATTTTCGTTTAAATTAATGATTATTTTGATTTAATAATTAAAATACTATCAGTAATTTATGAAAGATAATGATTAATACATCAATATACAAAATATAAAAAATACCCTTAAATATTCATCCAAATTAGTTTAAGAACCCTTTTAATTTCGAATTTATTCCTAAAATAGATTGTAAATACATAATTTTGAATATCTTACAAATTTTTATTTTTTTTTTGGTAAGTAATTAATAAAATAAGCCGAAAAACTACTAAAAATATAAATATTATTTAATTATAAAATAATTAATCTCGAAATTTTGCTAAAATTAAAAATTTTAATATCTTTAACTTCATATATTTTCTAAAATAATAGTTTTAGAGATACAAGTCATTAAACCTTTTTTATAGAAAATTAAATTTTCTACAAAAAAGTCATTTACGTTTTTTCTCTAGACTCAACCGTTCATGAGTTAACAGCAAAAAACCATCGATTTGATACGAAATTTGACATTAAAGACTCACAGGAAAGCTAGAGTTGAACTCAGAGCTAAGCAGATACTGGCTTTTTTGAAGAGCATACAATTCTCTTTAAGAAAAACTTTGGACCCATACGATACATAAAAGTGGGACTGAGTTTTATTAATTGAAAAGAAAAAAAACTAAATTTACGTGCTTTTAGCATGGGAAAACTTCAACGACGTTGTTCCAGTGGTTAATATTAATATTAAGAGCTCAAAATTGGACTGAATTTTTATTTTAACATATAGAACAAGATTTTCGATGGGGAGCGAAAAAAAAAAAAATGTTCGTTTCAAACGGAGCACCCTAATATACATCTTGAATGACATAAAAATCAAGAAAACATATGAACAATATGAAAAAAATAGTATTATTATATCAATTTCAGTGTTCCTCTTTTAGTACACCAAAATGAACCCCTGCCTAGTACCGGAACAGTCAGTCATATTAATATTATCAATGGACATTAACGGTGAATTTTATTGACTAGCTAATCAAGTGCAATATTAATTATTACTGGAGACCTAATATTTAATGCAGTAAGTATGATTGTTATAAAAAATGCATTAAATATAGATAAACTCTGATTTAAATCATAAAAAATAAATTTTTATATTCAATTTTTTTTTTTTTTTTAATCATTTTTATAGTATAACCTCAAATGATTTATTTTGTTTCTATTCTTCAGTTCAAAATATTTATTTTTTATTAAATATTTAATCACTTAATTATTTTAAATGCATTTTACATTAATATTATTCATCAATTGTTAGCATTTTCACTATGAATGAATGCATATTAGTGCAAAAAATAACTCATTTTATTTACTGTTCCGGTATTAGGACAACCTAATTCCGGTATTGGGACAAGGCTATTTCAGCGTTCCGGTATTGGGTCTTTGGGGTATCATGGAAAAAAATTTTTTTTTATATTAAATGTAAGAAAAATCAACTAATTTGATAATTTTTAAATAGGTAAGTATCTATTCTATCCAATATTATAAATTATTTTGGTTTATAATCTATTTAAATATTTTTAAAACGATAAAAATCAGTCGTATACCCTTCGTCGTTCCGGTATTGGGACATTTACCTTAGTCGACTAAAAGAAAAGAAAGTTATTTATTATAGGAATGAATTTCGGTGTAAAGTCTTTTTTCTTTCTTAAAATTGAATAAATAATTAATATTTATAAATATATTAATGTCATCTAATGTAAGATCTTACATAGAAAAACAAGTATCGATATTATTATGATGACATCAGTAAAAATTAATATTACAATAAATCCGAAAGAAAAATGAATTTTAAATACAAGTTTAAATAAATGATATGTATAGAAAATAGCAAAGGGTAGAACAAGATAACTGTAGGGTTTAACATACGTACAACCAGTGGTATAAAATTACGGTATCATCTAAACAACAAGACTTGTCGGCCCGTCTGATGACGGCCTGGGTGGGCTGTCTTCGTTCCCTCGCATGATCTATACAGTGAACTACACATCACGTGCTCACTGCTCAGTCAGAACATCACATGAGGTACTTACTTTTATTCTCCTCTTTTCAACCATCCTTTTGCAACTTTTCTGTTATAGAAAATTATAATTTTTCAGTTGAATTGAAAAAGGGTTAATATTAACATTAACATGGTTAACGTCTCGTTATTAACATTCATAGTTTTTAAGCTCAGGTACGTTAATCGGAGTCGACCAACACGATTCTTACGGCAATTAAAAGATTCTCTTCAGCTGCAATGCTGATTACTTTTTGAGTTCAATCATAAATTTTTAAGTTAATAGTCTAATTAAAAATAAAAATTCTTTCCCAATGATACTTTAAACTAATCGAAGCCTACTAGCTTGGTTCTAAATTGCTGCTAGAACCATCTAAATCGGTTTGTTCCTTCGAAAGATGTAAAATACTTCTCCTTACACGTGTACCCACACGCACACAGATATTATGCTAAAAATAATCTGAAATACTTCCTAAGACCGCACGACGTTGTAATCTGTTGAAAATTCAAATTTCAATCATATATACTCAGATACGATTATACGTGATCAGGGATGATTCATATAAAATCATGTATGATTCATATATATATATGGTCATATATGCCCTTATACGAAGCAGTATAAAACTTATTTAACTGATGTACAATTCGTATAAGATCATATATGATCATGTAGGGATATCCATTAACATTCATGAAAAACAAAAATAATTTGTTTAGTCACATAAAATTCATACAGGATCATATATGATCATAATATGTACATGCAGATTCATATGGGGCATTCCACGCCAAATCGGACGGTTTGAAAAATTTTAATTTTAGATTTTCTCAATTTTTTTTATTTTTTTATACCTATCAAAAAAACCTTTTTCCGAGATGTTGAAATTTTTTTGATCACCGGTTCAAAAGATAGCGAATTTTTTAAAAAGCCGCTCTTTTTATGGTTTTTTACTGATAACTTCTTAGGGAATGGTTCAAATCAAAATACTCACAAAATAAAAAACTATCGTTTTTCTATATACTTTTCGAAAAAATACAAAAAAATTATTTCAAGTGTTTCAATACGTGTTTTTTGACTTGAACCATTCCCTAAAAAGTTATCAGTAAAAAACCATAAAAAGAGCGGCTTTTTGAAAAATTCGCTATCTTTTGATAGATGGGTGATCAAAAAAATTTCAACATCTCGGAAAAAGGTTTTTTTGATTGGTACAAAAAAATAAAAAAAAAACGAGTGAGCCTCACAGACATAAGGTCACAATAGAAGTGAAACTTTTTTAATAATTAAGTCGGTCTAAATAAATAAATAAATTAATTAATATAAATATAAATATATATATAATATTGGCCATTAGATCTTGTCGGATAGTATAGTATTAGAATAAAAGAAATCACTGAAAATAAAACTATGTATAACTAGTTTTCTACTAAATGTAAAAATTTCAAAAACAATAAATTGTAAGAAGAAAATTCAATATTTCAAAATATATTTATGTTAATTAAATGTAAAATTATAAATATGAATTGTAAAATGACGGAATAAAAAAAAGCCTCATTAAAAAAAATCTCTAGATTTGTAAACCATTAAAAAAAAACATGGTCACTATCTAAAAATTTGTAAATAATTTTTGTGTTTATTTGAAAATATTTATAATTAAAAAGAACTAAATTAAAAAGTTGATAAAAAGTAATTACTATAACTAAAGATATACCTCCATAAAAATTACTGTATAAAATTTAATTTCAATGAATAAAAACATAAATAATTTTGAAAAACTGTAATTATAAAAGTATAAAATCATTTAAATATATTTTCTTTAATTGAATAAATGAATAAATGAAAGTATGTAATTTTAAAGAGAACAAAAAAAAAATTACTATGAAAAAAAAAATTCTAAAAACAAACATTTGTATAACTAAACATGGATATAAAAAAATTATGTCAGATGAACATCTCTATAAATAAAATATTTATAAAAAATTAACTGTTTTTGAACATCTCTATAAAATATGATATCTATAATCAAATTTAATTTGATATTATATTTTATAGAGATGTTAAAAAACAATTAATTTTTTATAGATATTCTATTTATTGAGATGTTCAGTTTCACTTAATTTTCTTATATACATGTTTAATTATGCGAATGTTTGTTTTTAGAATTTTTTTTTTGTAGTAATTTTTTTTTAGTTCTCTTTGAAATTACATACTTTCGTTCATTCATTTATTCAATTAAAGAAAATATTTTAAATATATTTAAATGATTTTATACCTTTATAATTACAGTTATTTTTAATTTTTTATGTTTTTATTTATTGCAATTAAATTTTATACGGTAATTTATATGGAGGTGTACCTTTATTTATAGAAATTAAATTTTATACAGTAATTTATATGGTGGTGTGTCTTTATTTATAGAAATTACTTTGTATTAAATTTTTAATTATAGATATTTTCAAGTACACACAAAAATTCTTTACAAATTTTTAAATAATGACCATATTTTTTTTAGTGACTTATTTTACAATACATATTTATAATTTTACATTCAATTGGTATACATATATTTTTACATTTAGTAGAAAACTAGTTATACATATTTTGATTTTCAGAGATTTTTTTTTCCCGAAGCTATACTACCCGACAAGATCTAATGGCCAATATTGTATGTATATATATATATATATATATATATATTTATTTATTTATATATATTTATATATGAATAACGTGGTTAAATTACGACGCATGCGCACTTCACTCGTCCATTCTACTCGAATGTTCTCAACTTCCCCCACTCTTTAAAATATATAAGGCTTGTTATACAAGCAATTCCCCTTCTCGCCTATTCTAAACTTTCACTCAATGTTTCTCCTCTGGCGCTACCTCCCCTTTTCCGCCTCAAATCGTTCAATTTTAGCTACCGTAAAGAAGTTTCACTTCAAAAATTGAGGAAATCTAAAATTAAAACTTTTCAAACCGTCCGATTTGGCGTGTAATGCCCCATATATAGTCTTATATGAATTGTATGTTGGTAAAAAGAATTCAATTTTCATTCACATATAGCATATAGATCTTATATGAATATTTACGGTTGAATGATCGAGCGGGACCCCGAAGACGGGCGAAGCTCGATCACAATTATTACAATTCTTTTTGTTCAAAGAGATCATACTGTATGTAAGATGTTTAACAAGTACTAAAAAATATGACCAGAAGTTAATTCTTTAAGAACAAGAATGTATACAACTCTATAAACTCCAAGTACCACATTAAATTAAACGTGAAAAATTTTTTTTTCTGTACAGTTTGAATTATTATTTTAAATTTAAAATAAAGTTGTTATAGCAAACATTCTTTTGTTTTTAACAATAGTTCTATTGTAGAATGTATTGAAAACACTAGATTTATTAGACCAACCTACAAGACGTTAATTATATTAATATCCACACTATTGATGTAAGGTAGAGAAATTATCTAGACAATTGACGTCAATTGTCCAACGGTTATTCTTTAAATACAATGGCGGTTCTTGCGCTAAGTTCAATATTCAAAGAATTGAACGAAAATTTTTTTTACCGTCATTTCGCACCTAAGTAAAAGTGAAGAGAAATTTTTAATAAATTTCTTAACTATAGTTAAGAATTTTTATAGTTATAACTAAATTATTCATTAGTGAAGTGATATGACTTGTGGCTCACTGAAAATTACAAGTGCTTTTACATCTAATATTTTTAAAGTTGAACGAAAAGTTGGCTGAATTATTTTTGACATCAATTGACAAGCAATTGTCAGTCAATTTCTCGTGATCTGACGAAACATAAAAATGATCGTCATTTCGCATTACTAATCCACACCTTTAACTAGAGTAACTAGTAGTTCACCTTTCAGCTGAAAATGTAGCTGCATGTCTAACACTATGGGGCGTGAAAATTCAAGGTCAGTATCACAATCTACCACAAAAGATCTAATCCAACGACTAATGGTATTTTTAGAAGCATTCTTGTATAAGTGCTTTTTTTACACAGATAATTTTTGAGTAAAAATTACCCATGAAGTTTGGTACTATAAGGACATCAAGCCAGTAACTAAATTTTCACTATGTTGTTGGTATAGAAATTACACATCATTTACATGCTATCGAGTAGTATATTTTACAATGTACATGAGAAAAATTTAGATATTTGTCACACGGCCTCACAGTATCAAACTTTTTGGGAAATTTTTATTAAAAATTTTTTTGCGTGTAGTGAATATACAAAAGTTAACAACTGCATTAAATATATGTTCTGCAAAAGACCTGTGACTTTGCATATACTCTTCTAGTATTAAAACAACACAAAAATTCGGATTTTTTTTAAATTTGGGTAAAATCAGAAGAGGTTGACAAACACTTGTCCTGGATGTCTAGAAACTAAAGAACAAATTCTTGAATTTTAGATTTCTATTAATCTATTATCAATACAGCGATTTTTCCAGCTTTCGGAAAAATTCATAAGACGAACTTCCACGGGAGATTTTCATCATTTGACTCCCATAAATATTTTAATTGTAATTATTACACAGAAAAATTATTCTTGTTTAAAATGCTATGGTGTCATAGTAAAGCCGGACCATATTGACAGAAATTGAAATAAACACATACCAAAATGACTATGACCATAGTAAAATTTACAGTAGTTACAATAATTTGCGATATAATCCTTATCAATTTTACTATGGCCATAGTAATTTTTGCATGTGTTTCTGTTTCAATTTCTGTTTCATCTTTAAAATTCTGTTAGGAGGCCAACATGGTTCGATTTTAGTATGACACCATATAGCATTTCAAACAATAACAATAATTTCTCTGGGTGAAAATCTAAATTCCGGAAATTCGGTTGGTACTGCGAACCCTTAACTCTATCAGCAATTTTAATTTCATAACCATTAATATTTTTGCTGACGTTAGATTGTTCGATAAATGTTTGTTTTCAATGGGTATCTAATAAAAAAGTAATAATGAATTTTTGCTTTTTATTACGAAGTAGATAAATATGAAGTATATCCTGTATTTTTATTTTTTATTATGTTAGTTAAGATTCTTACTATTCTCAGAATTTCGATCACTTATAATTATGTGTGCATATGATAAACTTCTGTCGGCAATGAATATAAAGATTTGTCCTGACGATAAAAACAAAACTTTCTTTTATTTCTCCATCTTATGACTAATAACAGTTTGATGGGTTTCAATGGTATATGCTTGTATGTTATGTTATTCTTAATAAGAACGTATGAAATAACAGCTCAGATAACATCAGAAAAATAATGTTTCGCTGATTTGAAAATAAACAAAGTTGTACTATATTGATTTTGTGTAAACTTATTATTTTAAATATCATATGCTTGAATGATGTAATATTTTTTTATAATTTGATATCGATTATACGCAATGATATGTTGAATAAAGATGGTTGGAAATTAAAGATATTTTAAAAGAAATTTATAGAAAGGCGGGCTAAATACGGGCGATACTCACAAAACTGCACATTTTTTTTATTCCGATCACGTTAAAGTTTTTACTTTATTTATGTTAAAAAAATATATGCATAATTTTTTCATTTTTGAGCAAAGTGGAATACTCGCAAGAGAAAAAAAAAATATGTTATTCACGTTTTTGAAAAAAAAAAAAAAAAAAAAAAAAAACATCTTGAAAACGGTTGACCCTGCGGGCCAGTCCAAAAACTTCTACTGTTTTCGAATTCCTTGAGCTCTCCGAGCTCGAACATACTCTTTCATACATTGGTTGTTTTGAGCTCTTCAAGCTCGAAAAAAATTCTGTCTTGCCTTGATCTAAGAATATTCAAAAAATCAAATAATAATTTTAAAAAATCACGTTAAATGTAACTTTGAATTTTTCGTCATCGATATTTTTTGAACTAATCAATCGATTTTGATATCCAACGCGGCATTCGCGCAGTTTTTTAGTCTTGAACGATTAAAAAATTTAAGAAATAATCAGTTTTTTACAATTTTATTGTTATTCAAAAAAAATCTTTTTTAATTTCCCGCTATAAAAATCACTAATTTTCGGAAAATTCGGAAAATTATTATTTTCACCCGTATTTTCGAAAATCGAGTTTTCATTCGATGTCAACGTTTTGAGATCCTAGGAAGCTATTCTGACTATTTTCAGAGTGATTTCCAAGTGTTTGTATGTATATGTATGTGTGTGTGAACTCTCGATAACTTTTTAACTAATTATAACCAATTTGAATGATTCATACGACAATCGAAAGAGCTTGTTAGCCATCAATTTTCCTATGAATTTTAGATTATTTGATTGAAGCGGCTCTGAGATAATGAAGAAATACGAAAAAAAAACATTTTTTTTTGTTTTTTCGAAATTTCTAAAAAACGACTTAATGAATCGCTTGCAAAATCAAGAACTCAATGAAAAGCGTCAATTGCCGCGAGGGACCATCTTAATCGGTTAATCCGTTCGAGAGATATCGTTGGTTAAAGAAATGGTAAAAACGATCTGTTTCCAATATCTTCAAGAAGACTGAATCGATCAACTTCATAATCATATCAAGTCTAGAACTCGATAAAACATTTTGATTGCTGTATTAAACATCAAAACCAGCTGATTTGTTCGAGAGTTATCGATGCCGGAAGATATCAAAAATAACAATTTTACTGTATTTCTTCAGATACCCCGTAATAATATAATGAACTAAATATTTCAATAATTATACTAGATCTTCATCTTCACAGCCTTTTTTAATCACTGCATATTTTATTGGCCTCGATTTGTTATTTTAGAAAATAATGTCAACAGAGCAATTAAAAAATAATGTTTTCTGAATTTTTTTTTTTTTTTGATATTCCATATTTTTTGGTTACGATCTAATTCAAAACTCCTTTCACTCTATTTTAATTACTTATATATTTAATCCTGTCCAAATTTATGCCTTTTTTTTCAGAATGATCGTACAGGAAAATTCAAAGTTGCATTTTGTTCATTAATTTTTAATTTTCGTAGTTTAATCGAAGAGCTCAAAAACTGCTCAACTGATTTATCTCAAAATATAATCAAAGCTCAGTCTCTAAATGTCCTTTCGATTGCCACAAAGGCACGTGCAAATTGGTCGATTTGTTCCAAAGTTATCATCGGATAAAAATTACTTTCTTTTTTCATCGAAATGTTTTTTGTTCTGGTTCACGCGTATTTTGAGCTCAGAGCTCAAAAATTTATAAATAATGTTTTCAAGCTCTCTGAGCTTAATAACAGCGAGAAATTTTAGGGTTAGGCCACAGGGTTAGCCGATTTTCAGATTTTTTTTTGATTCAAATTAGTTTGAATATTTATAGTAATTCGAAACAGATTAAATTTTTCGACTCAGCTAGGTAGATTCTGGGAGCAAAAATATTTTTTCTCACCTCCGGGCGGAAAGCGTCAAAACGAAGTTGCCGCTTTCCGCCTCCGTCGAGGAGAAAAATAGTATACACTTCTCGGGAAGTAAATAAGAAAGCCTCAGATTACATGTTTGTTGACCTCGGCTTCACCTCGGCCAACAATTACATGTAATCTGAGACATTTCCAGGGTTGCCAGATGCGGCGATTTATCGTCATTTAAGCTACTTTTAACAAGGCTCGGCGACTAAAATGTTATTGCAGGCGACTGGTCGCCGATGGGCGACTTTTGAAATTGAACAATAGAATGAAAATTTTTTTTTATTGTTTTTATAAAAATTAAAGACTATGAAGAATTTTATCATAATATTTATGGATTTAGATACGCAGATCGAATTTTATATAAATACCAAATATTTGAATTACGCGTTACGCAGGCACCTATTTCGACCAATGATAAATCGTTTCCCATTTTTTACGAGTGTCGAGATTATTGGTATGACTTAATTTTAAAGTTAAAACTAAAAGTATACCCTGATAGCCACCCTAACCATAAGTTAACTTTAAGTTACTGCCGTAATTTAAAGGTAACTTAAAGATAAGTGTTGGAGAGCAAGCAGTTACCTTTAAATTGACAGTAAATTGTCTGCAACTTTCTATTCAATTTGACTACAAGTATTAACGTCAGACAATGACGTTAAGTTGATTGAAAGTTTCACTTCAAATTGACGGCAATTTTTTCTGGCAAGTTACATTCAAGCTACTGCCGTATTCTAAAGCCAACTTAAAGGAAAGTATTATCCAGCCAAGGTTTGCCAGAAACTTTCTCGTTAAGTTAGCCGTAAATGTTTCACTGCAACACTTGCAGAGCAATGTCTGGCTATCAGAGTATGTTGATTTATCCAAAGTAATTTTATGTTTCTAAATACTACTATATGGTGATAATTTTCAGTTGCAATACGTTTGATTGTGTTCTTATAAAATAAGAAATGATACTGAAGTTAGCCGACATCTGATAATCTTTGGATTTTTTTTTTAAACAATAAATCATACAAAAAAAAAAATGTTTGAAAAAATTGCACCTGTAGTTTTTTTAATTTTCTACATGTGCATGTTTTTATTTTTTTTTTTCTTCAAATTTAATTGTTAAAAAAAAATTTTTTAATTGTCTGCTAACTTCAGGATCGTAATAAGAAAGATAATTGTCATTTCTGATGACTGAGTGTGATTACCTGAGTAATTTAATCACAATATTACTATTGAAGGTTTATGTTAATCTATCTAAACTAATTTTATCATAAAAATTTCACTTCATAAATCTTATTTTAATTTTGTACTCTAATTTAAAATTTTGTTTAATGATAATAATTTTATAATTCTTAATAAACCAGAATTGAAAAAAAAAATTATTTAAAGTCCTCCCAGAGTAAATCGCCGTCGGGAATTGTCGGAAATTTTCGGTTTGTAGTGTTAATGTGTAGTAACGGCGTGAGATTAGACTTGTTTTTCCATAGTGGGGGTAAAAACCGACGGCGACTTACTTTCTGGGAGGACTTTAATTTTTACTATTTGAATCGATCGCGGCGACTTTGGGCGACTTTAGCACCGTGGGTCGGCGACGCTCGGAAGAAAAAGTCTGAGTACCCTGGACATTTCTTACTTTACTTCCCTAGTTGTGTAATATACTATTTCATGATACCAGCATCTAAACTTCAAGTTTTATTGTCCCTACAGCCAGTCGAAACAAACTATAATTTCAGTCCAATCCCTTATAGGAAAATAAAATGTTGACAACGGGACCGGTCTTGGCACAATACTGGGCTACCCAGACTCGGCCTCCAAAGGTTGGTCCGACATCCAACCAACGCTTAAGTAGCAAGCCTTGGTTTGCCGGTCTTGGGACTAGGTTCAGCCAACTCAACTGACAAGACTTGGTTTACCAGTCTTAATAACAAATGGTACCTAAGAACTTCTGGCTTCTATGTATTGCGTAATAGCCTAGTGGATAAGACACTTGCCTAGCAGCCATGAGGACCAGGTTCGAGACCCAGCAAATGCAAAAAAAAAAATTAGTTTCATCGATTTACCCGATTTCTCCATTGTACAAATTTATTTCAATATGTTACCATCACGCACATGTCTACTAATATTTTTTTTTTTTCATCTATTTTTAATAAGCGTAGGTGATTATTTAGCTACAGTCTTGGAACAATACTGTCACTCAAGCTTGGATCGGTGTTATCATTTCGAAGCTTAGGCAGACATGGACCAAGCTTGGATTTCAAGCTTTCTCCAGTTAATAAATCTTTCGCCAAGCCTCGGCCAAGCTTGGGCCTATCGTTTTTTCCTATGAGGGTATGCCGCGAACAAATATCAGGAAACGCGTAAATTGCGAATGCCTTCAGACAGCGGGCAGAAACAATATTTGTTTCGTCCCACGGGACGAAACACATGTTTCTGCCCGCTGTCTGAAGGCATTCCCACTTTAAACTCTGATACTAGTCATTTGTTTAACAATAATTTCAGCCCATTAATTTAGTTTGCATAAATGACAATTCTGACTTTGTGATTAAGGTTCATTAAAATTAGCGTGGATAACAAATAGTATTAATAGTTTCTGCTTAACTATAAATTATGCAAATCACAATTTACACTTACGCTAATAATTTATCACACCATTGGTCTTAAATTAACTTGTTTCTGACACTAAAGTTCCAATACAGTTAGTCATGAAAAATACATTGTGTGACAGAGGATGAAATACGATTTCAAACGGCGGGTGATGTCAGCCCGGGTCGAAAAAAAATCTTGATTATGACTTAAAATTTAAGTCAAAATCCTTCAAATTTCAATTAATTCAATTTTTTTAGTCTGTAAAATCTCTATAACATTTGACTTAAATTTGACTTTTTGTGGCTTAGTTAGGATCGATTTAAGACAAAATAAGTCACGTTTAGGTCAAAACTGGTTCAGTTAGACTGCATGTATTTCCTTTAGATTTAAGTCAGAATTTCGTCGATTTAAATAATTTTACTTGAATTTAAGTTAAAAAAAGTTTCATTTAAGTCAAAATTGATTTAATTGAAATATAGTTTATTCAGATTTAAGACAAAAAAAGTTACATTAAAGTCAGAATAAAACAAAATTAGACAGTTACAACGCAAATTTAATAAATATGCGATTGTCAAAAAATTAGTAATTGTAAGTGCCTTTTGGCCATCATTTTGCAATAATGACTCTTCTGCAAACAAAACCTTTCAAAGAGCCTGTCAGACTTCTCCAACTATCACACTTATATGAATTCATTGTAACTGAAAATGTATTTGCGATTCCTGTCAAAAATTTACTATCGGTATGTTTATATATTATTACAGGTAATAAAACGTTTATTGCAGAATTGGTTAATCAATATGAAAATAAATGATATTGTAAACAAGAGCTTATACAAATTCTTCAGGAACAGAATAAAAAAAAATCATTGCAATAAAAATTTTTTTAATAATAATTTTAATTTAATCAGAAATAATTTTTTAAAAATTTGCTATAATTAAAATTGAGTTTTAATTTTAGATTAGTTTAATTAATAAATAAGTATAAAAACCACATTCGATTTGACTTAATTTTTAAGTTAAAATTAAGTCAAATATAGAACTAGATTTCGAATCGATAACCAGTTGTTTTTTTAAGACAAAATAAGTCAAATTTAAGGCAATGAAATAATTTAAGCCAAAAAAAGTTAAATTAATGGAAACTAAACAATTTAAGTCAAAAAAAGTCTAATCTAAGGCAAAAAAGTTAAAAAAAGTCAAGATTAAGTTATTATTAAGTCAAAAAAAGTTTAAAAAGTTAAAATGTGGACTACAGTTTTCGGCATATCGACGACTTCAAAGGAAATTAAGTTAAATCAAGTCAAATTTAAGATTTTTTTCTGACCCGGGAGCTCTTGTCTACGGCTCGGCCAGCCAACTACACCCTGGTTGTAATCGTTTTATTTCATCCCTTGTCACACAATATACTATTTTTCAGTGTAACAAAGTTTACTGTCTAATGTAGAAAAACCAAGATTTGAGGTCTAATCTTCTACACGCGAATTCTATCTTGTCTATCGATCCGATTCATCCTTTGAACGAACATTGCTAATCTCGGGCTGTGTATATTTTTACACGCTATATCTCTACCAATTGTTAAGTTTTTTGCGAAAACTTACAAACTGCAAATCTTAGAATGTAATACATTACTCAAGAACCCTCTATTATTTTTTCTCCATTCAGATGAAAATTAGTCTTTTAATGGTATTAAATTTGTGTAAAAATAGTAAAATATTTTTATTGTTATACAAAAGTGATGATAATTTTTTAATAAAATACCTCAAGGTTACTTTGCTTCTTAATAAACGCTTACAAATAAAAAAATACCAGAAAGGCGGTATTATTGAATTTGCTAGTCACCATTGATATGCTGAAAAATTATTCTTGTTTGAAATACTAATTGTCACAATAAAAGTGGGTCATGTTGGCCACAAGACGGAAATTGAAAGAAACACATGCAAAAATTACTATGGTAAAATTAACAATAATTATATCGCAAATTACTGTGACTATTATAAGCTTTACTATGATCATAGAAATTTTTGCATGTGTTTATTTTACTTTCCGTCTGGTGGCCAACATGGTCCAGCTTTACTGTGACACCATAGCATTTCAAACAACAATAATTCCTCTGTGTACTCTCTAAAACTGAATTAGTGAAAATTGATGAATATTCACTAATCCGGAGTGATAGCCGTACTACTTTCTCCAAAAAGTGGTACGACTATAACTCTGATTTATTAGTGAATATTCACTATTCGCTAATTAACTTTTAGAGAGTAGTAAGAAAGAAGAATTTTAAAATTGAACATAGAGAATATAAAACGATTGTCGATACAATAAATCAAAAATATTTATGTCTCATAACTGGCACAGCCACGAAAAGTTCAATAAAATTATAAATCGTAAATATAATAACTTGCCTTTTTTTTTTTAAGTTTTCATTTTTCATAGCAGGAATTTATAGTCGATTATAAATATGCAATATAAAAACTATTCGTTTTAGATTATCAATCAAAAGTTGTTTCGAATATTTTTCAGGTTTTTCTAAGATAATTTTTATAAAATTCAAAGATACTTGATTGGATGATACAGCTCCAGATGCTGGATATTTACCATTCATGAATCGATACCCGCCCAAAGGCGGGTCTAAATATCTTAACCACACCTTCTTTCTATTATATCTCACTTAGACATTATATCTGATTTCCAGTCAAGCGAAACACTCAAATACAGTAGTTCCGTCCTCTCATAACGAGAGAGAAAAAGTTGTTACAAACAAATTTTATAATTGATCTGGAGAATTACCACAAACAGTTTACGTTACTTTGTGTCTTATGTAAACTATTTTACGCTAACCTAGACCTTGGATAAGTTAACATTATAAATTTTCTACAAGTAATATCAATCTTTCTGAAATGAGAAAAAGATAAAACAATTAAATACAATGTTTTTTCACGTTACCATTGTAATCTTATAAGTTGTATTTGAACATAAATTAATAAATTAAGTGTTAAAAAATGAAGAACGAAGCAGAAGTGTCATCTTTACACGTGCATAATCATAATTTGATAGAATCAACAAATTCTCATGCAATAAATTCGCGAAGTCAATCAAGTGTTATCTCAAATTTATCTCAAAGTGAAAGTATACTAGTATCAAATTTAACAACAGAGCCGGTACGGAAATCTGGTGCACGTAGACAAGAAAAACCTCCTTATTCTTACATAGCCTTAATAGTGATGGCAATTCAATCCAGTCCAGATAAGCGATTGACTTTATCTGAAATATACACCTTTCTTCAACAACGATTTCCTTTTTTCCGTGGAACATATCAAGGTTGGAAAAATTCAGTGCGACACAATTTGAGCCTCAACGAGTGTTTTGTTAAGTTGCCAAAGGGATTGGGAAGACCAGGTAAGGGACATTATTGGACTATCGATCCAGCAAGCGAGTACATGTTCGAGGAAGGAAGTTTTCGTCGTAGACCAAGAGGTTTCAGAAGGAAATGTCAAGCATTAAAACCTCAATACAGTCAGTATTTTTCGGGAACTGGCGGAGTTAATGTTGGAACAAATATCCAGCCTCCTGGTTACGACAATTTGACCGGGACAATAGAATATTCAAATGGTTATCCAAACCAATATCAAAATTATCAAGAATATGCAATGTACGGGCCGTCTTCTGGATCGGCTACGGATTGGACGTATCCAGAATATAAATCAGCTCCACCAATAGCAGAGGTGACTTATAAAACGACCGAAGTTACTTATAAAACCGGAGATAGTTCTTTGTATCGAAACGGCGAGATTGCATTGAAAAATGAACCTTATTCGAGAAATCAAGATCCAATTATTACATATAGACCTAATGAAATATCTTTTCAACACAAAGATCATCCTCAACATCAGCAAAACCAAGATATCACTTACAAAACAGAAAATGAACACCAAAGTTTAGTTAGTTGTAATTACAAAACTGGTGAAAATACTACAATTCATCAACAATCACAATGTATACCTTCTGAAGATTATCACATTGGTTATGGATTCACCGGAAATCCAGGCAATATTGCTACACTACGAGGTCTTCAAGGACAATCAAATTCTTTAAGTTCTATTGGAAATATCAATAATTCACATGGAGAATCTCAAAACTCTGTAGCCGAACATGGTAAACATATTTTTCATTATAATCAATTATTTAATAAAGCTCTTGACTACCAAGATATATCAAAAACTATAAAGTTCTCACTATAAGTTAATGCTTTTCTAGTAATGATCAATGTTTTCAATTAAACAAAATTTTTTTTTTTTAATTTGAAAATTTTGTTCTTTTTACAATGTTGTATTTTTTATTGACTATACTATAGTTAATTTCATGGAACTAAGTATCTGTCACCTTTTAATGATCATTTTGTGTATAACATATCTCAGTACAAATGACGACAGATTCTAAACAGGAATTTTCCTACAGTTTTTTTAGTAATTACAGTAAATGACTCTATGAGCAAATATGTAGTTGGATTGAAATTTTCTGTCTGTATATAATTATTTCGAATAACTATTGAAAAAGCTATGAATATTGAAAACAAAAATAAAAAAAATTTTATACAAACAGATGATATTTTTTTCTTCTATAGCTATAGAAAGTATTCACGAGGAAAAAAATATCGGGAACTTTTACTTAAAAATATGAGTTAAAATACTTAAATTCATATTGTAAACTTTGAAACGCTATTAAAATAGTATAATTTTTACTATCTTGAGAATTTGATTTTTATTTATATTTAGTGATTTTTATTATTTCAATGTGTCGGTAAGCATAAGATGCATTAGTAAACTTGACTATGTGTTTAGTGAAATTTACTATCCAATATATTAGTATGTATTTTACTAACCACACGGAGAAAAATGTTAAGTGAATATGCCGATGCAGCAAAGTAATATTTACATTACTCTATAGTTTGTGATGCGGCAGGACACAAACTATAGAGTAATGTAAATATTACTGTGCTGCATAGGCATATTCACTTGATATTTTTCTCCGTGCAGTATAGTAAATTTTTTACTATATTAGAACGGAGTTGAACAAAATAAAATTTTTACTAGTTTTTCGGATTTTTATAATTAATATTGTTATTATTTATGGCACGTGTATTGGGTGTTGGTATAAATTTTGATACTTAAAAATCACTTGACTTGACCGAGATTCGAACCCTGATCTCCCGCTTGCGAATCGTGTCCTCAGTTTGCCGGCCTGATTCTTCTTTAAACAAAAGTTTCTGAACTACCCGATGAAAAAAGATTTTATACAATTGTATAAAATTATACATAAATTGGATAGAAAAAATGGCCCGATCCAATTGTGTACAATCTGTATAGAAATTGTATACAATTCTATACAAATTGTATACAATTCTATATATTTATATACAATTCTATACAAATTATATACAATTCTATATAATTATATAGAATTGTATAGAATTTGTATCGAATTGTATACAATTTCTATACAGATTGTATACAATTGGATCGGGCCATTGTTTCTATCCAATTTATATATAATTCATATATAATGCATATATAATTTTATACAATTGTATAAAACCTTTTTTCATCGGGTAGTAATAGATATTCTCATATACTCTATCTCTACCTGTTGTTAATTTTATCGATTTGGTTTAGAAAAATTACGAAGCGTTTAGTAATTTATTACACAGAAAAAAAGGTTGACTTGGGCCAAGATAATTTTTGCCTTCATTTTTTTATTCTTGGGCTGAGTAATTGGGTTTTTTTAATCCGAGAACATTTTCTTCCACTAATATCATAAAAATATTGTATCAAGAATAATTAAATTTTAATTCAAGTTGAATAATCTTGGCTTAAGAATATTTATTTTAAGTCAAATTTATTTTGTTTCTAACCAAGTAAAAAAAACTATCAAAATAAGATATTTTTCTGTCTTGGTTGGTGAGTATAGTAAATTGTCACAATATATATCAATATCTTAAACCAAGAACTTTTTTTGCGTGGCAGAAGAACATTTACTCTCAGTTTGAGAAAACTACATTATCGACTCAAGACAACGGTCTATTGGAATAAGAAAATTTTAATTTTGATTTAAATAAATTATAATCTTCACTTAATAAAATAACTTTTCTTGAATCATGCAAATATTTACTTAACGGAAGACATAAAATTCTCCCATTGATGATTTTTTTTCTTGACTTAAAAAAACGTAGTCTCGATTCAAAAAAATAAATGACTCTACTTAAAAAAATATATCGACCTATATTTTTGAGTGAATTTAACCTAATATAAATATTAAATGATGTCAAGTAGGAAAGTGTATGCGTATATTCAGATCATCACAATACAGCAGTATAGGGGATAAGGAATAAACTCTCGCGATTAAATGGCTTATGAGCAAACTGAGAAAAATAAATTGTTTGCTCATGGTAGGAATCGAACCCAGACCGATTCGGCATCACGCGAGAGCTTTACCAGTTATGCTACTCGACCACTTCTTGAATGTTTGTTCACTTTACCCATATATAGTAAGTACACTGTACAATGTAGAGTCTACACTACCGCCACTTTAGTATAGTACAGTTAGCTTTCCCAAGAGAATTTTTGCGTTGAGCCGTGAGCGCAGTTGCTGTTGGTTCAAACGTCTACGCTGACTTGCCGCAACACAACAAATACTTAAGCCAAGATATTTGTTACTATTGAGTCGAGTACTTTTAATTCTTGATTCGAGTCACAAATCATCTCGATTCAAAATAAATTATTCTTCAACAAAGAATATTTTACTTTTCGGACAATTGATTATATATCGGGGCAAAATATTTATTTTTCTCATTTAAAGAAAATATTTCTTACTTCAAGAAACATATATTATATTGGTTGAATAAAAAAAAAATCTTGTGTCAAGATGACTAAATTTAAGAAAATTTTGTTCTTGAACCAAGAAAATTTTCGTTTTCATTCAAAATTGCAAAAAATATTCTTGCGGCAAGAAAAAATTTCTTGCGCCAAGATATCCTTTTTTTCTGTGTAGTTACTGTATAATACTTAATATTACGCTATTTATCTGATTTACATAGATTACTGTACGGATTGTAACTTTTTGATATTGTATAATATTTAATACATACTTTTAGTAAATTTCTATATTTTTACAAAATATAAATTGTTGAATCGTATAATGAAATGTATTACTATACATTTAGTAATAATTTAATATACTCTTTATATAAATTAATATTTTGCTAATAAAGAATAAGAATGAAATAACATTAAAAATAATAATATAGATATTTTTTAGATTAATATTATTAACTAACATTTTGTGATTTTTACAATATATTTGGTAACAAATGATAAAAATAATGCAATTATTGATTCGCATTAGTACTTTTTCACTAAAATATATTAAATACTATAATATTTTGGAGAGTCGTTTTCTTCATGTACTAGTATGCTTCTAAACATTAACCCTCAAACTTTTATTTTCGCCTGAATATATTTATAGATTAAAAATCTCATCTTCCATAATTTATTCATTCAAATATCAGTTTAAATCGATATACGCAAAATTATATGAAAATTTTTGTAATCTTAAATTTTTGTTAATTATAGCCCATTTTATTTGAAAACAAATTCATTCACCATGTTATTTTTAGCTTCACATATGAAATAGAATTATACCGGATAATTTATTTCGATCAATTTACGACAAAAATGTACTTTAAAATTGAAAAATTATAGTTGCATGAAATGACTTTTTAAAATTGAGATTATGCAGCAGCGAGCCGAATGTGACAATAAGCAACAACAGCACATACATATGTATATATTCACAACTAACCTTGTTTTTTAAAAAATATATACCTACACAGAAAGAAAGAATTTCGTGGCGCAAAAAAATTTTTACTTGTCCCAAGAAATTTTTTGCATTACAAATTGAAAAGAAAAAATTTTTTAGAGTGGGAAAAATTTTTCTCGGAACAAGAAAAATTTTTTGACTCAAGAAAATATTTCTTGCACCAAAAAATCCTTTTTTTCTATGTATATATTATATTTAGACGAATTCAAAAAAATCGACGATTTTTTATTTTTCAAGGACATACTTCAAAAAGTTTCAGAAGGGTAAAAAAAAAGCCTGTTAAAATTAGTTCTTAATATTAACATTAAGTATTTCCTGATTACAATTTTCCATTACACATTTAAATAATGTGCACTGAGAGAAAAAAAATCAAATTCAATTAAACGTGTTTACTCAAGTCATAATACTAAAAACAAGAAAAAATTTACTATATCGAAGTATAATATTTCTTATTTTTATAACAATTGCTTCAATCTACTCATAAATTTCTACAGGCAATGCATTTTCACTACATTTAAATATATATTTTCTTAACCCTACTAAAGTAAACTCATACTTAAATTAAGAAATTTTACTTGAAAATATACACTTTTTTCTTTCGGCCTGGGATACAAATTTTCTGAATTTTAAAATTTTATAACTCATCAACGAATACGTATACCGAAAAGATCAATACATATTTTTGTAGAAAATTAAATGATCTACAATGAAACTTCTTATTATTTATTGATAAATTAAATATTTGAAAAGTTATTCGAGGTCAAAGTTTAATTTATATAATTTTTCCTATTTTTCCACATTTCCAGTGAAACTATCAAACTTACTACAAAATGTTATAGGACCTTCTTTGAAGATTGTTTTATTTTGATCAAATTATCCTCAACAAACTTTTCAAAATTCCTAAATACTCTTTAGGTATTTTTATTCAAAATCAATCAGTTTAAAAAGTCGCATTATGGCTGATTTTCATTCTAATGCAAATAACTATAGAGCGTTCAAGAATTTCGAAAAGTTTGTAGAGGATAATTTGTTGGAAATAAAACAATCTACAAAAAAGGTTTTATAACATTTCGTAGTAAGTTTGATAGTTTCACCAGAAATGTGGCAAAATAGGAAAAGTTCTATAAATTAAACTTTGACCTTGAATAACCTTTGAAATATTAAATTTATCCAAAAATGATAAGACTCTTCTTTGGAGAGCATTCAATTCTTTACAAAAATACATATTAATCTTACCGGTATACTTATCTGTTCTTAAAACTTTTCTTTTCCTATTTTATTTAAATGAGAAATTAGAAACTGCAATCAGGAAATACTTAATGTTGATATTAAAAGCTCTGATTTAAACAGACATTTTTTTTACCCTGCTGAAACTTTTGAGAGTGTGGCCTTGAAAAATAAAAAATAATGGATTTTTTTTAATCAGTCTAATATATTTATTTATTAGGGTGCTTTGTTTTGCCCAAAAATTTATTTTTCTTTGTTCCACCCGCACGAAATATTGTTGTATATATCAAAACGAAAATTTCCTCCAAGTTTGAGCCACCCATTCCAATTCTAACAGTAATTTTTACAATTTTGAATTTTTTCTATTTAAAAAGCATGTATATATAATTGCTTTTTCTCAATTACCGAATGCTCAGCTAGAATATATGATATCGTCACCTTACGGAGACTAGTACTGAATTAATTGTTCTTTGAAAGTGTTAGTTATGGTTCAAGTATAACTCCAGCTGTGTTGCACGTGTCAACAATTAGAGCCATTTTCTTAATAAAAGTGATCTTTTTCGACTTTTATTGTGTTAACTACAACATATATGATAAAAATGTTAAAGATAATTTTGTAGAAAATTTAATTCTCTTCAAAAAAGATCCTATGAGTCAAAACGCTCGACCCACGTACTGTTTACATAATATAAGAGTTTCGATAAATTTAAAAATAAATATCTTGCTTAAAAATTATTAATTTGTTTTGAATTATTAAAATTTATGTATCTCGTGAACAGTGGGGTTAAGCGTTTTGACTCATAGGATCTTTTTTGAAGAGAATTAAATTTTCTTTAAAATTGTGCTGACTATTTTAATCGTAAATTCAATAGTTAATGCAATAAAAGTAAAAAATGATCAATTTTATTAAGAAAATGGCTTTCATTGTTGACACACGTAACACATCTGGAGTATATCTATCTACATATTTATAAAAGATTTACTACTCATCACGATATATATATATATATATATATATATATATATATATATATAGATAAGTATATATATTAGGGTGTGTCAAAAAAAAAATGTTTTTTTTTTTTTTAGGTCTCATAGTCTCAAAAGTTTCTTTTGGACCTAAAATAAAACCTTATAAAAAATCAGTTCGATATCTCAAAAATTGAGCTGGCGGTTTACAAGTTCATTTTCCCATTTAAAATACATGTAAAAAATTTTTTTTTTAGTTTTTCGAGGAAAAATCGAAGAAAAAAAATTTTTTTTCAATTTTGAATTTCTCAACCTCATAGGAAATTAAATTCCCTACAAAAATGTCTTGAATAGTCATGCTCGTAACTACAATATAAAAAAAGTTACAAGCCCCCAAAGTTCGAAAAAAAAAAATTTTTTTTTTATGTGTAATTATTGTTTTTACTTTTTTGTTATTAATTGGTGGTATTTTTTTCTTCTAATTGTAATTTGCAATCTTCTATATAATATCTATTTTTATGCAAGAAATTGTTATTTTATCATGCTCATAAAGTTAAAGAAAAAAAAATTTTTCGTATAGCAATAATTTATTTTATAAATTATAAATTATATTTATTATAAATAAATAAATAAATAAATATACATTTCTTGCATAAAAATAGATTTTATATAGAAGTAGCAAATTAAAATTAGAAGAAAAAAATACCACCAATTAATAACGAAAGAGTAAAAACAATCATTATACATAAAAAAAAATTTTTTTTTTTTCGAACTCTGGAGGCTTGTAATTTTTTTTATATTGTAGTTACGAGCATGACTATTCAAGACATTTTTGTAGGGAATTTAATTTCCTATGAGTTTATCGAGTTCAAAATTGGAAAAAAAAATTTTTTCTTCGAAAAACTAAAAAAAAATTTTTTACATGTATTTTAAATGGGAAAATGAACTTGTAAACTGCCAGCTCAATTTTCGAGATATCGAACTGATTTTTTAGGAGGATTTTATTTAGGTCCAAAAGAAACTTTTGAGAATATGAGACCTGAAAAAAAAAAATCATTTTTTTTTGACACACCCGAATACATATATTATAATTAAAACTAAAATTATATAAACTTTTATTCAATAATTTTATATTGTTTTTATAATTTTTTATAAAATTCATTGCTTAAATCAAAATATTTTCATTGACGAATATCATATAGAATGTAGTAAAAATAAAAATAATATTTTTAAAAGGTTTGAAAAAGCATATAGGAATGAATGAAGACTTTTTTTACCACCCACAGATTTTTCAAATTTAATGTGTCTACTTTTACGAGCGTTAAATTTTTACATTGATTCCAAAGGATACAGACAAGGTTATGATGAAGACTAGCCATCTGGAAATTTTATAGACACTTTACGTGTAAATCCTCATTAGTTAAGTAACACAAAACTGCTATATATAACCCTGATTAAAAGAAACGATTCGAAAAGATTTGCAATGTTAAATGCCCATAAAAAGGGCGATTCAAAAGTATTCAAAAGCATTAAAAATTATTAAAAATTTTTTTTTTCTAATTGTTTCAAATCGTTTCTTTTAATAAGAGACTAGTTAGTTTGGTAACCCGTAATTTTTTACTTAAAAGAATCAATCAAACTTTAAACTGCTTTTAACTTTTCTCTCTAATATTGAGATTGTTTCATTTAAAATTCAAATTTCATCTCAAAATAACCTAAAAAATATAAAAAACATAAAAAAATATCCGACAAAATAACATTTTGGAATTGATTGTAATTGTGTACTAATGGTTCTTATTTGGTGGTCGACTTACAGTTTATCCAATCCCTTATTATTTCTCTCGGTCGTTCTTGTTTAACACACACCAGTAACTTTAAAACTTTCTTGACACTTAACGTATTTGTATTAATGAAGCGGAAGAACGTTGTCTCTCCGACGGAAAATGACAGCAACTATTAACCTACATGACATATCCGTCAGTTTATTGAATTTAAATCTCATATTCTTTTTCTTAAGTCACTCGTTATAACTTCTAATATGTTAACACGTGTTGAAGCTTTAAAAATTTAACTACTCTACATGTTTCTATTAATTAATATATTATAAATTATATACATGGATGTATTCCTCATATACTGTCAAACATTTGCGGAGTGAAAAAAAAAAAAAAGTGAACGCAGATTAAATCCGGAGTGAAATTCACTCCGAAAGGGAGTTTATTTTAATATTGAAACTCCGAATCGGATTGAATGCGGATTCAAATAAAAATCAGGTCAAAATCACTCCACTGAAAAAATAAACTCCTTCTATACTCCGTATACGGAGTGAATTTTTTAAAAACTCGATGATAAAATTAGTGCGTACGCCATTCTTCCCATAAACAGAGGCAGCAATTAAAACCTTCAGGTACAGATCTGATGAAAAATAATATACACACCTCAAAGGAAAGTAGGATGCCTTCAGCTCGGATAGGCAATTGCTCGCACACAGGTTAAAATACTCCACAGTCCTTCCTTGGTGTCTAATATACTATTTCTATGGTATTTTTATCTCAAAATTTAAGTAAAAATTATTTATACTATCTGTTTACAGAAGATGAACGTAAAGCTAATTATAACCAAGATAATTCAGTTAATCGATTAAATCAGCTAAGCTGATTATAAGTTAGTTAATTTACCTGGTTATCTTTTTTAACCAATTTATTGTCGACTTATATTTCAATATAATGACCGTGTCGTAGTGTGTTCCAAATGCGAATCGCAGAAACAATACATGATTTATCGTAAAATGCAAGATGACTAGTAGGTATACATAAATAGTCCTGCCTTACATCTCCCCTACGCAGCATAGGCTGTAAAAATACTAACTCATTATTAAATAATTGACCCTGAATCGTATAAATAGCTTTGTATAATAAGCAAGATATAAAAAAAAATGTCTCCTAGTTTTCAGAGTTATCCAACCTAGTCTGCGATAATATGGTGTAATGAGCTCAAATCTGCTAAATTTAAAAATGAAAAGAACGGAAATATTAAGCTTTCGTTATAATTTACATTGTTGACTTTAAGTAATATTAGTGTGAATTGCAGCACAATAATCAAGTATTGGAAAAATCAAAGTGGTAACAAGTTTAATTTTAATATCTTCACTGAAAACTTCATTATTAATTTTCAACTGTACTAGAGTTCTCATGCTGCGCTTACAAACATCGTTACTTTGTTCATTCCACGATAAAGTATTTTCAAGAATTACTCCAAAATATTTTACAGAATTTACAAATTCAATTATAGCATCATTAACAGTAATATTGTTACAGAGCATGTACTCATCGCGGTTGACATTATATGAGCTACACGGAGAGGAATGCCAAGTCAATATATGTCTATGCAGCATAGAAATAATTACATTACTCTATAGTTTGTGTAAGCAGTCACATAAAAGCGGCAGGATACAAATTATAGAGTAATGTAAATATTACTATGCTGTATAGGCATATTCACTTGATATTTCTCTCCGTGTACCAAAAATTACAGCCTTTGTTTTCGTAGCATTTAGTTTAAGATCATTTTCATCACCCCACCCTGGTGGAAATTTTTCGGACTTTTCTCTAAATAACTCTGAAAAAGTCTTTAGAACTTTGAAAAAGTCATTAGCACTTTAGAACAGAGTTTTTCAGAGAAAAGTCCGAAAAATTTCCACCAGGGCAATTACAAATTACTCTTATTATATTATTAAGCTCACTAATACAATCATTGATATCAGCAATATTACAAGATAAATAAATAACAAGATCATCAGCATAGAATAAGTATTTGCAATTAAGTAATTTCCCAAGATCAGATACATATAAAAGAGTATAATATAAGACCGAGTACACTACCCTGGGGATCACTCCTTAATAATATTCTCCAAAATGATGTTGTGCCCTTATTATTATGACGAACTGATCGTTTTCTTTGATTAAGGTAAGACAAAGTTCACTGGATAGAGGTTTCAGAGAAACCCATATTTTTTAATTTACAAAGTAGTTTAATATGACTAACAGAATCGAACGCCTTACTAAAATCAAAGAAGACTGCAATTGTGATTTTCGAATGATCAACTGCAAAACGTATACCATCAATTAATCTAGTAATTGCTTTTTTAGTTTTCATACACTCCTTTAAAAACTGTTTGGTATTTATCAATGTAATTATTATCAACAACATATTTAAAAATTTGTTCGTATATATACATACTGCTCTAGTGCTTTTGATAACGTACATAAAATAGATATTGGGCGATAATCTGAAAATTTTAATAGATCACGTGTTTTAGGCAAAGGTACTTCATATGATTTTTTCCACA
Organism: Microplitis deprimator; assembly: GCA_964016945.1. NCBI lineage: Eukaryota > Metazoa > Arthropoda > Insecta > Hymenoptera > Braconidae > Microplitis > Microplitis deprimator. The sequence goes on along the minus strand of OZ024707.1, from coordinate 11,232,913 downwards.
AATCTGAAAATTTACAAATTAACAATGATAAATTGAATAGAAGTGTAAATATTTGTAAAAAATAAGACAACAAAATTTTATAGCTTTTTATGGAAAATCCATCTGGACCGATGGAATTAGAACTAATTCTCACACTGATAGAAGGATTTCTTAGCATTTAAAAAGATTTTTTAATATTTAAGAAATCATTTCATAAACATCATTTTTTTGCATTTAACAAATATTTCTTACTATTTAAGAAATAATTTCTTAATAGTTAAGAAATCATGCTTTAAGAAATAATTTCTTAATAGTTAAGAAATCATGCTTTAAGAAATAATTTCTTAATAGTTAAGAAATCATGCTTTAAGAAATAATTTCTTAAACATTAAGGAATCTTTTTAAACGCTAAGAAATCCTTCTATCAGTGCATATTTGATTTTTTAACTATTTCTTTGATAATATCTGTGAAGTTAAATTGCGACCTCAAATTATCATGTAAAATATTATTTGAGTTATCTTGCAAAATGGTAACAATTAAATTATTATAATTATCATTCGCAATATTAACTTGAGCTCATTTACTAAAATAATTGTTTAATTCATTAATATTAACAAGGATGAAAAGAAGTCATGTATATAAATATACATACATACACTGACAATCATTCTTAGCACCGAAACCAATAACTTTCCTTATTTTAAAAAATATTTTTCATTGAAATTTGAAAACTCAATTTGTCAGTCTGCTATATGGTCATAAAATAACTAAAGTTTTTTTGAAAATGAAATTCATTTAAAATAAATTATTACAACTTTTCGAACAAAAAATTTGACTTTAAACAGTCAGAGTAAAAAATAGTGCACAAAAGGTAAACTTTTATATGATTTAATCGTATGAAGTGTAGGAAAAAAAAGTACTGTAAAAAATAAAAAATAAATATAATGAGAGATTGAACGGAGTGGTTTCTCGGTTCTTGAAGAGAGTAACCCACTTGAGTTTCAAGCCCCTTTAAATTTATCTCAAGACTTTTTACTTTTTCTTTCTTCTAAACCCGTGTGGTCTTTAATTTAACGAAAAAAAAATTATTTAAAATGATAAATAAACTTATTAAATTATTTCTAACTATTGCTAATAATTTTTTGATCGCAGGTTTAAAGGGTCAATGTTCCAATTCCAGTTCTGGTGGATCTCTAATGGAAAGAAAACCTTACATCGGTCAAACATCAAGCTCATTAACATTAAATACTCTCAATTCATTAAGTTCACTATCTTTAAGTAATCTCAGTGGTCTGAGCATACCTGGTACTGTGCCATCAAATGTTCACAGCACTACATTACCCAGCACAAGTTTGTACTACGATCAAATAAAATATTCAATGTAGAAGTACGAAAAAACTTTAATGCTCGAAGAAACGATTAATTTACAAAATAATTAAATAAATTATAAAAATATCAAATATTTAATGGTTTTTCATTTTCTAATGGTCAAAACATTATTATGCATCTCATCATCCGTTGAAAATGAAAACGAAAATTTAAATATATCCACATGTGCATATAAATACATGAAAGACTGCGACACGGTGTAGGTCAAAAATTTTGAAAAAAGATTTTTGATCGCCGTTTTCATTAATTTAACGTAATTTTCAAAATTTACAGTAATGCAAAATTATTCAAAATAATTACAAGTACATTGTGTACAGTTATTAATAAAAATGTAAATAAATTATTCTTTCAAGAAATTATCCGTAAAGAATTTATTTCGTCTATGATCTTTCAAAAGAGAAAAAGAAACGGTTAATAAGAAAACAGTTGAAATTTAATCAACATTTAGTATTATTTTTAAGCAATAAGTGCTGGTCTATTGTTAATGTCACTACTATAAATAGCCTTAAATAAAACATTATAATTATGAATTCAAAAGTACAATCGTACTGTAAAACGTTCCAGGTAAAAAAATTTCCAGCCAAAATAATAATAAAATTTTTTCTCGGACGAAAACTTGAAAATTTTCTATTTTATATTGAGTAGTTTGAAATTTTTTTAAGTTCTATGATTTTATTTAAAAAAAAAAAAACTATGGCTAAAAATAGGCCGACTAAATTTATCGGCTATTTCTCAGTCCGTTTGTTAAAAATAATAAAATTTCGGTGTTTTCGGCCGTCTTCAAAAAAAAATCTACGGTTACGGCGTAATTTCGGCCAAATTTAGGCCTCTTCGAATAAACTTGTATGGTTTCAGCGTAATTTCGGCGAAATATTTTTACCTGGGGTGTATAAAAAGAAATATATTAAATATTGTTCTGTGTAATATGTATAATTTTTTCCTTTATTATTTTTATCGGCTTGAAAGTGTTCATTACATTGTAAATATCGGGAGTGGAAAAATCACTCTGCATACTGAGTAAATAGGGAGTTTGTCTTCTCAGCGGAGTGATTTCGGAGTGGTCTAGATTTTATTTAAATCCGCATTTACTCCGATTCGGAGTTTTAATATTAACATAAACTCCCCTTCGGAGTAAATTTCACTCGGAGGGGATTAAATAAATAAACAGTCATCCGCTCCGCATTCACTCCGCAAATTTTTTACAGTGTATGATTGGAAAATAGTAACTATTGTTATGATCATTTTTTTCCTAAAAATAATTTATTTAAGTAATGTTTCAAGCAAGTCATGAAACTCGAAATTTCAACTGTATAATTTTAAATGAATTAAAAATAAAATAATATGAAACCAACACGTTGCATCCAGACATAGAATCAGAGTATTTGGAAATGGCCTAACAAACTTACGCTACGTTATTGAAAGAAAAAGCTTGCTATGTGTTCAAAACCTTTAAAATCTGCTTAATATTATTATTATTATTATTATTATTATTATTATTATTATTATTATTATTATTAATATTTTTTTTTTTTTTTTATTCACAGAAAAAATTTTAATATCACAAAATAGAGGATAAAGATAAGATGGACAAATTGCTTAGTATAATCAATTCGTGTATCTCAGGTCATCTTTTCTCGCTATTTGTTTACATAATAAATTAAACGTCTCACAGTACGATCCACAACGGCTGAACGCATGTGGCATGCGTCGGCGTACACGAAGCAGACTCAACACCATCGCCTCTCTTTTTTTTTTCTTTTTCCCCGTTCTTTTACACATATACTATCGTTGAACTTTACATTAAACCTTCCTTTTGTCTCTATAAAATCTCGTTTGTTTATATGTATAAAATTTTATTAAATATTAAAAACCAAAGTTTAAGAAATGTATTTATACTATAGAAAAAAAAAAGTTGTACAATAAAGTGTATAGTAAAATATGAAATTTTGTGTCCTAAATATTTTTCTGACGTTTTTTTTTTTTTTAGATTTTACATGCTCAATGAAGTATGAAATCTACGTAGGTGAATGATATATACGTCAGAAAATATGGGTATCATGATGTACTAGTGAAGCCACTCAGCATCATTGATGATAGCTCAATGTACATTACTTATAATATTTTTTTACTACTTTATTTCAAACACTTAAATTTTTTAACAATAAAGGGTAAAAATTAGAAACAATTAAAAAATAACGTCGAAAGAATAAGAAGAAAATGAAAATAAAAAAAAGATGTTTACTCTTAAAATAATAAACTATATACACAAAGCAAGAGGGATAGAAACACAACCAATATGTGGCTTATATTGCCCAGGCTTAACAAACTTTAAAGATTAAAATTAAACAATTCAAATATTTATCGAGTCGTTGCCGAATGAAAGGAAGTAAAACAATAAATTTTATAAATATTTTATTAAAAAGTTTTCACTCCGAATAAGAAATTAAAAAGCAATAAAATATAATCGATGAATAGATGATGTATATTTGTTTTCATAGCTCGTGGAATAAAAGAAGTATTGATGATTATTAAACTTGGAAAATGTTTTATTTTTCATCTGTTAGTTGATTTTGTTTCGACAACAAAACCCTTGAGATCTAATCTCATTGAGAATTCATAAATAAAATACGTGCAAGTAAAACACTTGATAGCCTCAATGTATTTTATAGCTTAAAAAAAATACTTTCTTGTAGTTTTTTATCGTGACGTTATAAGCTCGTATTTTCTCAAGAAGGATATGCAGTCGACTGCCCGTTATAAGCCTGGTCTAGAGAACATAGGAGAATTTTTTTTGAAATTTTAATTTCCCTATTACCCGTGTAAAAAAATTAGTTCCAAAAAGATTCCAAAAAATTTCGACAAGCTCAAGACAGATTAGAACTTCGAGTAGAACTTTTTTTGAATTTTTATAATTTTGTTAGTAAAAAAAAAGTTTACTTAATACTTTATGTAAGCTAATTGTTAGTCAAAAAAGAACGTTTTTAAAGCACACTTCTTAAAATGTATTTTTACTACATTTTACCCTCATTCCGAGAAAGTTTCCATTAGAAACCAATAGCCCCATAACAATAAAAAAAAATTCATAAAAAGTTCCAAATAAGAGGTTTTTGAACTTTTTCAAAGGGAGAGTAAAATGCAATTAAAGTATGTTTTAAAAGGTTTTCTTGACTTAAAATTTCCTCATATTAGGTTCTAGCAAAACTTTTTGACTTCCCGCTAAGAAAATCGATGATTTTCAAAAAATTCGGGAAATTATTGCTTTCACCCCGATTTTCAAAAATCTGACTATTTTCAGAATGATACCCGAGTGTCTGTATGCGCGCGCGCGCGTGTGTGTGTGTATGCATGTATGTGTGTGTGTGTGTGTGTGCGCGCGCGCGTGTGTGTGTGTGTAAACTCTTTGTAACTTTTCAACTAATGAACCGATTTGCATGATTAAGAGAGCAATCGAAAGAGCTTGTTGGCCATCAATTTTCCTGGAAGTTTCAAATCATTTGATCAAGTAGACTCGAAAATATTAGCGAATTACGAAAAAAAAAAATTTTTTTGAAGTGAAACTTCTTTACGGAGGCTAAAATTGAACGATTTGAGGCGGAAAAGGGGAGGTCGCGCCAGAGGAAAAACATTGAGTGAAAGTTTAGGGTAGGCGAGAAGGGGAATTGCTTGTATAGCAAACCATATATATTTTAAAGAGTGAAAATTTCAGATCATTTGATCAAGTAGACTCAAAAATATTTGCGAATTACGAAAAAAATTATTTTTAACTTCCTGCTCAGAAAATTGCAAATTTTCAAAAATTCGGGAAGTTATTGGTTTCACCCCGATTTGTAAAAATCGAAATTCCAATAGATGTCGACGTTTTGAGGTTCTAGGAAGCTATTCTGACTAAATTCAAGATGATGTCCAAGTGTATGTACGTACGTATGTAAATATCTATAAATTTTGAACGGATAAACTGATTTTGATCATCAAGGTGTCATTCGACGCGGCTTGCGAATATCTTGAAGCTGTGAAAAATTGAGCTTGATCGGTAGGGCTCGTTCGGAGATATTCCAAAAATAAACTTTTTTCAAAAATGTTTTTTTCGGATAACTTTTTACGGGCTCGATGGATTAATTCCAAAATCAACTCGGCTCTGAAGCTTCATAAACCGCGTCGAATGCCACCTCAACCATCAAAATCGGTTAATTCTTTCAAGAGATACCGTTGTCGAAAGAATTAAAAAAAAAAATTTTTTAGTATTTTTGAAATTTCTCAAAAACGATTCGATAAATAAATTTCAAAGTCTGATCAGTTGTAGAACTCAATAAAACGCGTCGATTGCCACCTTAACCATCTCAATCGCTTCATTAGTTCGAGAGATATCGTTTGAGAAAAAATGGTAAAAAACGTTTTTTTTACGAAAACAAAGGCATACAAAAGTGTTTTCGAGCTCGAAGAACTCGAAAATGTATCCATAACAATTTTTCGAGCTCAAGGAGCTCGAAAACGGCGGGAAGTTTTGAGGCTGGCCCGCAGGGTCAGCTGACAGACCGATTTTTTTTTTTAGTTTTTTAGTGATTTCTCAGAAACGACTTGAACGATCGACTTAAGAATCTAATTTGCTCTAGAACTTAATAAAACTCGTCGATTGAGGCCTTCCCGGGAAAAAATGATCAGACCTGACCATGACTGTTTATTTATGATCAGGCCTGAAATTAGACATGATCAGGGCTGATCATACCTGTCCATGCCTTTTCATACCTGTTCATGTCTACCCATGCCTGTTCATGCCTGAAGTGTTAAATGTGATCAGGCCTGATCATACCTGTCCATGCCTGTTCATGTCTGCCCATACCTGTTCATGTCTGGAGCGTTAAATACGCTCATGCCTGATCATACCTGTCCATGCCTGTTCATACCTGTTCATGTTTGCCCATGCTTGTTCATGTCTGAAGCGTTAAATACGCTTAGACTTGATCATACCTGCCCATGCCTGTTCATGTCTGAAGCGTTGACTACGCTCATGCCTGATCATACCTGTCCATGCCTGTTCATGTCTGCCCATGCCTGTAGCGTTGAATACGCTCAGGCCTGATCATACCTGTCCATGCCTGTTCATATATGAAGCGTTAAATACGCTCAGGCCTGATCATACCTGTTCATGCCTGTCCATGTCTGATCAAGTCTGATATATGGGATTAAATTTAAAGTCTTAGTTATAATTAAATATAACTGAGAGCCATCTACTGGAAGACTTGGACCCCAACCGGTGGAAGTCCCAAGCCAGCAGAGTGATTAATAAATACTCCAGTCACCTACGGGAATCAGACGAATCCAGATACGCCAACTCCTCTGTTTGTCAGTATACCTTGTCAAAACCGCTACACAGCACATTTCCGGGCTTCGAATTCGCTCCACAACATTTAATTAAGCCGCTGATACAGCTAAGACTGGCTAATTTCTATTCCTGCAATTTATCGACTGGCAGAGCTACACTCAAGTTGTTTCCATCTCGAGTTTGCCCATTCTGTCAACTGCTGGAGCACGAAACGGTTTTACATGTCATCGCTCGATGCCCCTATCTGTCCGACATCCGTAAAGAATTTTGGAATCCACATGATGTTTCTGACTACGAACTACTAGGCTCTCTGATTGGCGTCCAGGATCCACCCAAACTCCAGAAACTACAGCTATTTTTAAAAAGATGCCAAGATAAGCGGTCACTTTCCGAATAATATCAGCTTTATTCCAGCCTTTTCTTTTTTCTTATTTTGTTTTTTCCCACCCAACTCAAGAGACTCATTGCCAATTTTGTATTAAAGATTTATGTATCTTATTTAATGCAATAAAATTGATAATTAAATATAACTAACTTGGTTATAATTATATATAGCTACTGAAGTTATAATTATATATAACTTATATAGAATTTCATGTAACTATTAATCAATAATTAATAAATTAGATTTAAAATTTTGTTGACTAAAAATCTATCATATATAAGATATAAAATTCTGTTGACCAAGAATCTATCACGTATAAGATTTTTAATACTTGAAGTTCATACAAAATGTTCGTTTCAAGACAATCTCTTAGGTCAACGGGTAGCGGATTAAACTTCCAAGCGCAAGGTTCACGGTTCAAATCCTGCACACGCTCGATTTTTTTATTTTTTTATTTTTATAGAAATAGTTATATATAATTATATAATATAGTTATCTATAATTATATATAATTATTTAGGGCCATTTGTTATCTATAATTTTTTTACCCGGATGGGCCTGAACAGACATGAACAGACATGATCAGACCTGAACATGCCTGGCCAGGCATGGTCATTTTTCATGTCTGATCAAGCCTGAAGACTCATGCCAGTTCATGTCTGATCATTTTTTCCCGGGTTAGCAATCTCAATCGGTTAATTTGTTCGAGAGATATCGCGGGAGAAAGAAATGGTCAAAAACAGTTATTTGCGAATATCTTTGAAATAACTCAAACAATTCGAAAATCTGATCAGCTTTAGAACTCAATAAATTGCGTCGATTATCGCCTCAACCATTAAAATCGGTTAAATCATTTGCAAGATATCGTGGGAGAAAGAAATGCTAAAAAATGGTTTTTTTCGAAAGCAATGGCATACAAAAGTATTTTCAAGCTCGAAGAGCTCGAAAATGTAATCACAACAATGTTTTTAAGCTCCAGGAGCTCGAATATAGCGGAAAGTTTTGGGGCTGGCCTGCAGGGTCAACCGATAGACCGATTTTTTTTTTACTATCAAAATTACAACTGTTTGAAAAAAGTTCCACTCGAAGTTCTAATCTGTCTCAAGCTTTGAAGTTCCACATATCGAACTTTTTTGGAATTTTGTTTACACGGGTACTGTGCCTTCAGTTTTGTTCCCAATTACCCGTTATAAGCCTGTTTTATTTTGTACGGTTGTAAATATTATACTTACGGTTTGTATGTAACTGAAGTTGCAACCGGTCAATTAAACGCCAATATATATAGATGTACATAATTAGAGAAATAGTAAAACTTGAACATTAAATTGTAAGTGACGTTTATCCCCATAAAAAAAAAAAAAATCATAATTGTGTAGAAAAGCCCTTGGTTCTCGAAGCCTAGTCAACAAGTGCCTTTTTGACGTCAACCTGTTCAAGACCACCGAAAATTATGATTAAGGTCTCATTCGATTCGAAATAGAATCTATAGAAAATGGTAAAGTGGAAATTTGGGGCCGGCATAAATTATAAAAGCTATAAACAATTTAGAAAAAAAAAAAAGAAAAGTGGTTTGGTTTTTTGTAAATATTTCAAAAACTATTTTAGATATCCAAAGTCTGAAAAAAGATCCTTAAAGAGCAGGAAATTTCCTAAAAAAAGCTTACCTCCCCGAACTGTACCGACAATATTTATAATCCAGAGATACGGCAGTGTCTCGCGCCAAGTACACGTTCAAACAAACGTACAGTGCTGCCAGAACGTGCGATATTTTTACCCCCTCCTGCCATTACACTCAATGCTACTTCACCTCAGAAGGGGGTAAAAATATCGCACGTTCTGGCAGCACTGCACACGTATGTGTGTGAGTGTGTAGCGCGAGCCTGCTGTGTCTCTATTCTGTAGACAGACGTCGTCTTGACAGCTCCAAATTTTCAATTACCATAAAATATTTATTTAAGCCATAAGTAACTTTCAAAAATATAAATTATTATATATTTTATTCATTTTTTTTAACAATTAGTTATTAATAAATAATAATATACTCTATTGAAGTATGGTCGCCCACGTTTTGTGATCTTACGAATTTTTATACATAATTGTCTACTTTTCGACATTTGTCATGGTGGTAGCACTGCTCTCATATACTATATGAGATATCGAGTATTATATTATAGTAGCATACATACTAAATAAGCACATTCAAAATTATTTTGTATATATTTTTAAGCAATTATTAGGTTGGATCATTAGTAACTTGAAAATATAATATACATAATGGGTTACTTTGATTGAACTAACTCTGATAGCCGTTTTATTGTCAACTTGGAAATTTAATTTCCCTAATAACCACTTTAGCGTGAAGTTAACAGTAATTTGACAGTTGAAATTACCTGAAATTTGCAGCCAGAATTTGTCGATAATTTGATAGCAAAAGTGGGAAGAAAAATTTGCGGTTAATTTTTCCTCAATTTAGAGGCAACTTGTTTTACTAGAACATAAAGTTGGAAATGTTCATTCTTACCATTACAGAAGGTAAACAAATTGATTAATAAAAGTGTCTACAATTTGACGGTAAAAAAATACTTTACAATTTTTCAAGTCTTATTAACAATAAATTGGTATAAAAACTTCCCTGAAAATTGACAACTTTTTTCTAGTAACCTTTTGAAGTGAATTTGCATTCTAATTCGGGTAGTAAATTTACCTCAAATTGTATAGCAAGTTGTATTCAAATTGTCGTCAAAAACAGAAAAGCCTAAGTTGACGGTCATTTGACGAAAAATTTTGTGAAGTATACCTCTGCTAAGTAAGCTGTGCTATTAGGGTTAGTTGAAATTTACTACCCGGATCGGACAGCAAATTGCTAGCAAAAGTCAAACAAGCAACTTTTGCGAGCAGCTTTCTGTTAATTTGTAAAGTATGTTGCACTTAAATTGCAGTCATCACAGACCTGAACAGCAGAAGTTGACGTATATTTGCTACTAAATTAGAAGAGACATCTGCTTAGCAAACTTGTTCTCATTTATTCTGATCTATTTAAAATATAAAGAATGTTAAGCATGTAATATACGTCATCGTAAATTGTTATTTGATTATTTATCATTCACTTGGGTAAAAAAAATACCTACAATAAACTTATAATTAATTTTATTTAAACCCTGATAGCCAGAGTTTCTGATCAGATAGTTGGTGTATATGAGTTTTGACCAACTTGACGACAAGTTGTCAACAACTTTCAGCTTTTGTAACTGTTGACTACAAGTTTCCCAGAAATTTGGAGCCAATCTATTGCCACATCCTGTTGACAACTTTCTGTCCACTTATGTAATGACAACTTTTGCGGTCAACTTGGCGACAGGTTGCGACAGTAGATCGTCATGTTGCTGTCAACTTGGCTATCAGGAAAATTTTATTTCGAATTCTCTATCATTAATACCCTAATAGCACAGTTTGCTATAGCAAAAGTTTACTTTACCAAAGTTTCCTTGAATTTTTCGACAAATGTCCGGCAACTTCGGACTTATCCGTTTTTGAAGACAATTTGTATGTAACTTGCTATACAATTTGACGTAAATTTACTGCCCGCATTAGAATTCTAATTCACTTCAAAAGTTGACTAGAAAAAAGTTGTCGTCAAATTTCAGGAAAATATTCTTATCAATTTATTGTTAATTAAACTTAAAAAATTATAAAGTATTTTTTTACCCTCAAATTGTAGACAATTTTATGTATCAATTTGCTTACCTTCTGTAATGGTAAGAATAAACATTACCGACTTTTTTTCTAGTAAAAATTTACCTCTAAATTGAGAAAAATTAACCGCAGATTTGTCTTCCCTGTCCAAAAATTCCCACAGAATCCACACAAATGCGACAAAAACCGCATAGAATCCTATAAACTGTATTGGTTTCTATGCGGTTTTTGTCGCATTTGAGTGGATTCTATGGGAATTTTTGGATAGGGTTTCCAACTTTTGCTGTCAAATTGTTGACAAATTCAGGTAGCAAATTTTAGGTAATTTCAACCTCAAGTTTTTCATTCTGAAAGAGATAAAAAATCTAGCCATTTTATTGCCATGATAAAAAAAAGTTCAGCATGGATAGAAATAGATGATTTAGATTTTCAATCAGAGTACGGTGGCCTTCTAATGCAAAAAATGCTCATGTTCGTTTTTAGAAAAAAAATGAAACGATTTTTAATCCTACAAAAAGAACATCAAATTCCACCAAAAACAGATTCTCTGTTATAAGTTCGCGCCAAGTACACGTTCAACATATGTTGATAGGGATATATCCCTTACTGGATAAAACATAATTTTTTTTACAAAAAATACTGAAATCAAAAAACGAAAATACCAAATAACTGGGATATTGTAAAGATTAAGAAATTTGTTATTTTGAAAATATACAAATAAAAAAAAAGTTATTTGAATGTACTTGGTGTGCGCCATTAAGGACAATCAAATTAAAATATTATCTAACTATAAAACATTTCGAAGGTATAACGTAGTTATATTATACATTTATTTTGAAAATATACCCTGTTGAAAAAATCTGATAAATTCCAATAAAAAAATTTTCCTATCAGAATCTAATGTGGTTTTGAATCAGCAGTCATCGGTATGTACCAGTGAAAGCACTTTAATTATACTACTATCAACCTATTGCAAATTACTTACAATATCCAATACATGTAATAAAATATGTAGAATTGAATCAGAAAATGCCCGTTACTAATTTTCACCGCCAATAAAAAAAATAATCTATTGGTTTATATTAGGTAATTTCAAAATAAAATAATTCATAGGAAAATCATGAGTTTCAATATGTATTTATCGCGGCAAAATGTATATGTTTAGAATCAGATTTGATTGATAGCTTTCATAAAATAGTAAGTACAAAATAAAATTGATTGTATCGTAAACTTCCCGGTCGCTTTTCTGATGAGAATTTTTTTTATTAATAACAATCAGAATGATCTTGGTTATCGCAATATTTTCGATACTAATTTTTATGAGAAATACCAGCATTTTATTGATCATAATCTCTACAGGAATATATTAGATATTGCTGACGGAAAGTGTAATATTTAAATAAGACTTGACAATCCCTGATTAAAAACTCCGATTGAAAACGTCCTATTAGATTTAATCAGAAATTTCTGATTGACATTCAATCAGTTTCAATCGGATTTAATCGGAAACTTCCGAAAGATTCCGACTGAAAGTTAATTAGAAATTTCCGATTAACTTTCAATGGAATTTAATCGGATACTTCCCGAAGGTTTCGATTGTAAATTAATCGCAAATTACCGATTCCCGGGATAAAAATTTTTTTTATAATTTTATATATTATCTCTGGTTAACAAAAATGATTCAAATCAATTCGAAAATTGGAACTTGGGATGAGTGAATAGAAATCATTCGAAACGGTTCAAAATTGATAAATCGAATATTTTAAAATTTACATTGAATCTATATTAACAATTAGTTTGCATGTCATGAAGTAATATAGGATATACTATATTACCACCAAAAATGGCACTTGTCACTGTGTCGAAGGACAGGAATGTTCGTGTCAAAATTGCATCCAAGTTTGGAATATAAAAACTCTAAATATCTATCTAACCAGGAACAGCACAAGAGGTTGAGTGTCATCTATTCGCGAGCACCGAACTACTCCCACTGCTATTG
>OZ024707.1:11028371-11219947 GCA_964016945.1 Microplitis deprimator | reverse complement strand
CCAGGCAAACCTGCATATATATGAGACATATATTTATATATGTCGCATATACGCAAATTTGTTCGGATAAATATTTTTTTCGTGTGTAAAAAGTAACACTTTTTTGAAATTATTTTTTTAGGAGTAATTTTTAATATCATTACGCATCAATTTTGGCTAGTGCTACTTTATAAAAATTAATTAAAAATTTTTACCCCTGCAATAACATTCGCTGGTTCCTTGAAATCTTGATGCTGGGCCTCGTCGTTAGCTTTCAGCTCTGAGCCAACTTTACCCTCTTCTATAATCATTTTATTTTATTTATTATATAAATGTTGATTTTTTTATTGCATCTTCAATTTCAATATCGTTTTGTAATAAATCATCAATACAAGAACGAGTAAAATATAAAAAATAAATGGTTACCCTGATAACCAGTCATTGCTCTACAAGTGTTGTAGAGCAACACTTTCGGCTAACTTAACGAGAAAGTTTCTGGCAAACTTTGGCTCTACAATACTTTCCTTTAAGTTGGCTTCAGAATACGGCAGTAGCTTAAATGTAACTTGCCAGAAAAACTTGCCGTCAATTTGAAGTGAAACTTTCAATCAACTTAACGTCATTGTCTGACAGTAATACTTGTAGTCAAATTGAATTCAACTTAACTGACAATTTACTGTCAACTTAAAGGTAACCTGCTTGCTCTCCAACACTTTCCTTAAAGTTACCTTTAAAATACGGCAGTAGCTTGTAGTTAACTTATGGTTGGGGTGGCTATCAGGGTATTTTAATTATTTTTGTGACAATTGCAACTCGCATCTGTGTCGACGTTAAAAATGAACATCTGATATGACCAATAGTTTCTTGATTATCTTAAGTTAGCAACTGTCCTCTAAATGGTAACATAAAGAATTCACCAGTAGCTCTACCAGTGACAGTCATGTGTATTATCCCCGCCCGGCTAAACTGAGAGAGAGAGAGAGAGCATTGGAACTGATACTTAATCCTTAACCTAACTTATCCTTATACAGAGAAAACAGAACTCATAAAACGCAAACTGCGTGATAATCTTCGGTTACAAGATTTAAATAATTTATTATTTTTTAGTTGATATAATTTGTGATTTAAGAAACAAAAAATCATGGAGGAGATTTTGGCTAAATTATTAGTAACTGACAATGCAGTAATTAAACAAGTATGAATAATATTATTTTATTTAAAAAAATAAGAACTTAAGTTTAGACACGTGCTTAGTTAATTATGTATACATACTTTGATTTAAATATCTGTGGATTAAAAAATAAATTTTTTTTTTTTTTTCTAAGACGATAAAAAATTATTTATTGATAAGATCATTGAGCTGTTGCTCCTTGTGTTTACAAATAAGAAATACAAATTGAAAATTGTTGAGTATAAATTAAAATCAAATTAATTAATAAGTCATTCAACATAAAACAATTTGACTTCTCACTGTCCAGACATTCAATCACTGAAAGAAAAAAAATATAATTCAAATAATTATTTTTCTTGTTTCCATAAATACTTAAAATAAGGCATTTTTTTTTAATTAAATTGATAGTTTTTATTTTTAAAGAAACTTGCTTCATTTTCGTAATTAATTTCTAAAAGCATTAATTACTTAAGACAAGCTAATATTTCGACAATTTAATTGATACCTTTTCAAATTTATTACAATTAAAAACTTTAATAAATCAATTATTTGGTTAAATAAAAAAAAAGAAATTGAAAAAATATATTAATTTAAAATGTAAAAAAAAATTCTTGCTGATGATTCGGACGTTGTAACTTCAAGTGGAAACGAATTCCAAAAATTTTAATAATTATGATCCTGAAGTTGACAATTTTCGGATTTTTTTTTTTTCGAAACGATAAATTACAGAATAAAAAAAAGAAAAAAAAAAAACTAAAGTTATGCACGTTTAAAATCGAAAAAACTATAGGTGGGATTGCTTAAAATATATATATATATATATATATATATATATATATATATATATATATATATATATATATATTTTTTTTTACAATATATCGTTTTGAAAAATATCGAAAAATTATTAGTAGTCGGCAAACTTCAGTATAATTAAAAAAATTTATTTGTTTATATTTTTTTTTCATTATTCTTTCGATCATAAAATTAGAATATCTTGTGGCCGTCCAAAAAAGTATTACGTTAATTAACATATAAATTTATATTATAAATATAATAATCATAAGTAAAAATAAGCTCCATTGTCAAGTACATTTCAATTTGAATCTTCTAAATCTAAAAAATGATTGTACGCAGCACTACGAAATTTCTCTAGTAGGAAAACATGTAGGGTCGGAGGTAACATATTCCATATACGAATTGCAGATACAATAAATGACATTATTAATGTCAGATGACTAGTAGGTAAACGTAAATAGTCCTGCTTTACATCTTCTCAACGCAGCATAGGCTGTAGAAAAATCACTTATTTTTTAATAATTTACCCTGATTCATATAAATCGCTTTCCCTGATTAAGAAAAGTGATTAGAAAGGATTTAAAAAAAAAAATTGAATGTTTTCTAATCTTTCTGAATTCTTATTAAAAATTAAAAAGAATTTGAAGCAATTAAAAATTTTTTTTAACGATTAAAAAGTATTTAGAAGTATTCAAAAAAATTGATTATTTTTTAATCTCTCCATGAATCGAAATTTTAGTATTATTTAACTATTCCAAAAATTTTAAAAATATTTGTAAATTTTAATATTTTTTAATTCTTCGGAATCTTCGTATAAAATGGAATTTAATTATTTTCAAGTGAATGATAAGTATTTAAGAGTATTTAAAAAAAATTTAGTATATTCGAATCATCCCAAGTCTTTCAACAACTAGAAAATTCGACTATTATTTGTAATCTCCCCAAATTATTGAATAACGGGTGATTTGGAACTTTTCAAAAGAATTTAAAAATATTAAAGAAATTTTTTTTCCAATCTGTCCAAATCGCTGTTCTTAATCAGGGTTATAAAATAAGCAAGAATAAAAAAATTTCTCCTAATTTTCAACGTGATCCAGCCTAATTTACGATATTATGGCGCAATGTCCTAAAATCGACTAACTTTGATATGGAAACGAACGCAAGCATTAAGCTCTCGCAATTCATACATTACAATGTACAAATAAAAATAACATTAAATTTATTTTATAGGGTACAGCCGAACTAAGAGCAGCTTTAAAAGCTCCTGAAAGTGTATCAATTTTATGTCAAATAATTATTTCATCAGATAATTCAGCAGTAAGAAATTCATAACTTTTATTTTAATTACAATACATTTTTTTTTCACAGATTTTAATATCATAATAAAAATTTTTTTTTAGATAAGACAATACGCTGCAGTACTCTTGAGAAAACGATATGCTAAGGGAAAGCATTGGTCCAAATTACCGTTGAATATAAAAACTCAAGTTAAATCAATTTTACTTCAAGGTCTTTTGAAAGAGTCAGAAAAAATAAATAAAATGGCAATCGCTCAACTGATTGGTGTCATTGTAAAACATGAGCTGCCAAATAATACATGGCCAGAATTATTTCAATTTATTCAACAACTTGTTTCAAGTGATAACATTGTCGAGAAAGGACTGGGAGTATTTACCTTGTCACAAATGACTGAAGTTGCTCCGGAAATCTATACCGCACATTTGTCCTCACTAGCTAGTCTTTTAGTTGAAACCTATCGTAGTCTGTCAGAACTAGGTAATCCCGTTGCATTTTACATAATTAAAATAATGCGTGATCTGGCGCCATTGGTAGAAGGGAATCAAGCGATGGTAAATGCGTATAATCAAATGATACCATTGGCAATGGGTACAATACAGTCTTTTTCATCAGTAGATCCAGATAAGGCACAAGAAGCAATGGAGTTATTTGATGATCTATGTGATAATGCAGTGACTCTTATATCTCCTCATCTAAAGAATTATGTCCATATGTGTTTGACAATAGGAGACAATAGAACTTTGGACGATATGCTAAGAGTACGTGCATTAACATCTCTAGCTACTATGATAAGAGTTAAATCACGCGGAATTATTAAACACAAGTTGATGGAACCAATCGTTGATGTTCTTTTTAAAATAATGTGTACACCGGAGGATGGGCAAGATGAGGACGAGTTCGATGATGAAAGTACAACATTCACACCAGTAACTCGCGCCAGAGAAACTATGGTTGTAATGGCGACTCATTTAAAATCCGAAAAATTGGTCCCTCTTTTGCTTCGTCATATTGAGCCAAGTTTACAAAGTAATGATATTTGGGCCAAGCAAGCTTCATTTTTAACCGCCGCATCACTAGCTAAAGGCTGTTCTGAATACATCAGATCTAAATATCTCGTACATTTTCTCAAATACATTCACGAAGGAATAAATGATCGTTCTCATATTGTTATGAATGCTGCACTTTATGCTTTGGGTAAATTTTCAGAATATCTCCAACCGGAAATCAGTCAATATTCTCAACAACTTTTACCTGTTCTTTTTGATTATCTCAGACAAATGTGTGTGCATTTAAATAAAGAAAAATCACAACCACCAGCAGTTGATTGCATGTTTTACGCATTAGAAACATTTTGTGAAAACTTAAACGATGAGATCCTGCAATATCTTCCTACTCTGATGGAGAGACTATTTGAGACTTTAAGTATTGATGCACCAACTCATATTAAAGAACTTGCGATTAGTGCAATTGGAGCAGCAGCAAGTGCCAGTCAACAGAATTTGCTTCCATATTTTCCTAAAATAATCGCAATACTCGATCCTTATTTAACAACAAAACCAAATGACGATACAATGAGCTTACAAGTACAATCAATTGATACACTAGGAATTATTGTACGGACAATTGGTGAAGATAATTTTGCACCATTAGTTGGTAAAACTTTAGATTTAGGACTGAAACTGATTACTGAAAATAATGATCCTGATATACGGAAAGCTGTTTATGGATTATTTGCTTCCTTAGCGTCTATCACTAAGAAAGATATAGCACCAGCATTACCGCAAATTTTAGAGTACATTTTTAACAGTATCCAAAGTTCTGAAGGAATTGTTTCTCAACTTAAAGAATATGAAGACGCAGCTTATCCGATTTATGAAGATCTAAGTGATACTGAAAATGAAGAGGAAGAGGATATCGAGCATACTGACAATGAGGATGATGGAAATGATGATGACGTAGCAGCTTACGTACTCAGTAGCTCTTACATTGAAGAAAAAGAAGAAGCTATTTTAGCTTTGCGTGAAATAGCTCACTATACTGAAGACGCATTTTTACCTTACTTAGAAAAAGCCTTCGAAGAAGTATTCAAACTTGTAAATTACCCTCAGGATGATATTAAAAAAGTTTCATTGGATGCTTTAGCTCAATTTTGTATTAATTTTTCAAAAATTTATTCAAGTGAAGGTAAACAGATTTTACTAAGAGCGTTGTCTGTTTTTATCCCAAAACTTTCCGAGATTATTCGTCTTGACGTTGAAGCGACTGTTGTAATAAGTGGACTCGAAGCACTTGCTGAGCTTTTAAAAGAAGTTAAAAGTGAAGTACTTGTTGGTGAAGGTCATAAAGAAGCTATAATGAACTGCGTGACAGATGTTTTTACTGGTAAAATCGAGTGTCAAGATCAAGAAGATCCAGAAGATGACGATGAGGCAGAACAAGATGAATTTTTGGTAGAATGTGCTGGCGATGTATTGTCTAACTTTGGAAAAGCTATACCTGCTGAAGACTTTGCTAATTATTTTAAAACTGTGTTACCATTTTTGAAAGACAGATTAAAAGAAAATAAATCAGATCCTCAAAGATCCTTTGCAGTTGGCACTATATCTGAATGTTTGTCTGCACTTCGGCATATGACGTCGACGTTTGTTCCGGATCTTTGGCCATTTTTTAAAAAAAGAACACAAGATCCAAGTCCTGAAGTTAGAAATAATGCATACTATGGTATTGGAGAGCTCGTTTTTTGGGGCAGAGAATCTGTTTACTGTCATTACAGTGAAATTTTACAGCTTCTCTCTAATGCTCTACAAACAGAAGAACATCCTGGTCCCCGAGACAATATGGTTGGAATTATTGCAAGACTTATTATTACAAATTATTCATTAATTGATATTGAAATTATTTTTCCTGGTTTTGTTCAACAATTACCACTAAAAAAAGATTTTGAAGAATATCAATCTGTTTTTAAAGCCATATTAACTCTCTACCGAGATAGACATCAAGTTATTAATCCTCATATATCAAAACTGGTCATGATTGCAATTAATATACTCAATGAGAAAAAAGTTCCTAATGATGGTAATTATAATAAAATTATATACTGAGAGAAAAAAAATAAAATTCAAACAATTATTTTTCTTGTTTTCATAAATACTCAAAATAAGTAATTTTTTTTTCTAAAATTAAATTGATAGTTCTCATTTTGCTTCACTTTAGTAAATAATTTATAAAAGCATCAATTACTCAAGACAATCAAACATTTCGACAAGTTAGTTGATACCTTCTCAAATTTATTACAATTACAAATTTTAATAAATCAATTATTTGGTTAAGTAAAAAAAATAAATTGAAAAAAGATATAATTTAAAATTAGAAAAACATTCTTGATAAAAATATAAAATATATAAATTTTTTCGACAGCTACTTCTGTAAACTATCAAATATTTTAATTTTATTATTTAGTTGTGTAAATTAATATTTAAAATGACAAACATCGACGAATAACTTAAGAGTTTATTAAAAACATGATTTTCAATAAGTAACCGTAGCTGAACGTGAGTTCCAATCTCAGATAGGGTAAAATTATTTATTTATAAAAAAAATATTTGTTAAAGTAATAATATTTTTTTGACAAAATGAAATTTTTTTCTTAGCAGCGAATAAATAAAATATTTAAATTAACTATTTTTTCCATAAAATATACATTTTTTTCTCTCAGTTTGTTATAATTAAGCGTAAGCTTAATTGTTAATTATATAAATTATTATTTTCAGAAACTAAACAGATTGTATTTGAATTTTTAAATTCTGTTCAACAAGATTTTTCGAATGAGTGGAATGCTGCATTTGCTCAACTGTCACCAGAACTTCGTCAAACTCTTGCTCGTTAAAATAAGTAAGATTTATATTATAAATTTTTTTTTTTTCTCGTACAGTAATTAGCACTTTGCGAGTGAGTTACAAGTTATATTAATTTTATTATCATATTCGGCTTTTAAATAAAAATAATAGTCGTATGTTTCATAAATAATTTAATTTTAGACCAGTTGAGAAAAAATAAAATTTTTTTTATAAAAAATGTGTTAGATTCCATTTGTATAGAGAAAAGAATAATTTCTTGGTGCAAGAATTATTTTGCATTATGAATTGAAAACAAAACTTTTCTTACGACTAAAAAAAAATTCTCGACGCAAGAAATTTTTTTTTATCGCCCTAAGAAATTTCTTGTTTTCAATTTATAATGTAAAAAATTTCTTGGGTCAATTGTATATGGATTATCTAAAAAGTTAAGAATTGTTAAAAAAAAAAATATTGGGATTATTACAAGTGATAAATGTATTATTTCCAGTAAATAAAATTTTCCATTTTTACAATTTACTTTTATTATTACAAAAATTATTTAAAAAAAAAAACAACAGTAGTTGATAATAATTATAAATACTAATGATATAAGTTTCCGATTATACATTTATATCATTTAATGTTATCAATTTAATCTTTTTCAAGCATCATTTAATCATTTTAATATATAAAAATTAACAAATAACAATTGGATAAAGTATAATATTTCCTAAGTAAGCAATCGAGAAAAATATTATATTGACGTGATACTTTTTAATATTTTTTTCTACTTAATCATAACAAAAAAGTTCATATAACTATAAAAGAATGCGATAAGAGATTCTGCACAATAGCACTTATGATTTCCGTAATACATAGACTATATATTGACGATATCAAGTGGTGTTGTGATATCATGAGTATTATCAGAAGTACAACAGATAGGTCTAAATGGTCAGTCAATTTTATTCAGACAACAAGGCTTTACCTTGCCTCGAGTTTCGCTTCGACAATGTCATCTAAATCTTACTAATAAACTCAATAAAGTTATAATTTAAAAGTGCTGGTATTAATGAAAAAAAAAAAGTATCGACTATCACTTGCGATTTGTGAATTATTGTGTAGTTTGAATACCAATATTGACATATGTTATTCTTTGAGGAATCTCAATTCAATAATTTAAGTTATTGATTGATAATTGTGATAATAATTAACTAAGAATTTAAAAGTAAATAAAATTCAATTGATGTAGATATTAAAAATTTATTTGATTTTATGACCATGTCAGAAATAAAAAGTATCCAAGAACTGGATAGAACTAATTAACGATAATTAACATGATCGCTGAGTATATTTTAAAGTAAAAAACGATTTCAAATTTTAAATTAAAAATCATATGGTTCATACGTGAACGTTAATGAATATTTAATTTAAACCAAAACCTAAAGTTATTTTACGTCTTTATTTCTTAATTATACGAATAATTGAAATAAAATCAATGTAGGGGATGGAGGGGCAAAACGGGGTACCCCCAAAAATTTCTAAAAAAAGTTTGTTTTTTAAACATCCCAAAATCACTTTCATAAATATAATTGAGCATTATTTTGATTTTTCTAATTACTGTTTTCGAAAAATTTTGTTTTTGTAAAAAAATAGTATGAAGTCAATTCGATTTTTTTTTTTTTTATCAATTTACAATAAAATAACTCCTAATGTCAAATTACTTCAGATGTATTTCGATAATCAACTTTAAAATATTTACAATTTTGAAATTTATTTAACTTTTAATAATTTTTTTATCTATTACTTTAAACAATATATAATTGCTTTTTTAAAAATATCTTCTTTGGAATTAAAACTAACTTGAATCTTTTACTTTGAAGTTAATAACAAATAAAAAATTAACAATTTAAAGTCGGTAGTTGAACTTTTTCAAAAATCGAAAGGGTCAGTCGAAAAATATGAATGACTTGTTTTATGATAAAAACTTAAAATTTTTTTTTTTTCTTCCATTTAATTTGCAGAAATTTTTTTTTTTCATCTCTTTTAGAGGGTACCCTATTTTGCCCGCAAAAAATGAAAATTTTTTTCTATTCACTTTGAACATCATTAAAAAAAGATTTAACGTATTTGAGTCCCCGGAAGTACTTTCTCAAGTACCCCATTTTACCCCCTCCTCTATATATTAACCCTTCAAAAGCCTGATAAAATAAAAAATAATCCAGCATATGTTTGAATTTAACTAATTTATAATTTTAGTGTCTTTGTTTCCTTTACTTAAAAGTTATCGCTCGGAATGCAACAGATACTTGGCCATACGGGAGAAAGTTAAACATGTAATGAACGTGATGCCGAAACATGAGTGAACACACATTATTATTGCGTTCACCTATCAATCGTCCTTCGCCTGTGCAACTGACAAATACTTATTCTCACTTTCCTCGACATTTATATCCCTGAGTTTTGGCAAGTACTCATTTTACACAAATCATCAATTCGAAGACTTTAAAAAGATTTAACAAATAAATTTAATCAACTTGACATTAGAAAATAAAAAAAAAATAAAATAACTACAATCATTAGTTGAAATAAAATTCACCTATATTTTGTCAAAAATATGGGATTATTTCCGTGCCTGTAATATTATAACTACAAGCGAGTAACTTCCGGTCTTACGTTAAGTGGCCTATTTTCATTATCTCAACAATATTCTAAGCTTGAATTGTGGAATAGCGTTTTTACCAGCATAAGTGCTAGTACATGATAATAAAAGTGAGTGAATAATGTAATGTGATATAAAAAATATATAAGTGGTTCATGAAATGGGGAAAAATAAAAAAAATTTATTATTTATAAAACAATTTACAATAAAAGGAAGATAACGATGAATTATTACATACTAAAAATAACAATAATTTAAAAAAGTAACGAGAAGACTAAGAGGAATATTGGAAGATATGGATGTAGAATTAGTTACCAGAACATCACTTAGCTCCCTCAACAAAATAGACGATGGAAGAATTGTATCACCAAATAGTCTTGACGAATGGACATGGTCTAGTCTCAGGGTACGTTTAATTATCTTGAATTAATATACTATTTCAAAATATGCTTTACCCTGCGGAGCAGAATCCAAACTAAGACGATATTCAAAAATATTTTTTCTGTCTGTTACAATTTTTGGGTCCAGCAAAAACAAATAATTTTTAAAAATTTGTTTCTCTAGTGGATCTAATATTACGGTAGGTTTACGTTAGGTCTACCATAACTTATAGTAGATCTACTGCAAGATTACAGCAATATACCGAATGCTACTGTCAATATGACGCAGCCCCACGGTAAATTTACCGCAAAATCAGATAATCCTAGCGGATCCGAATCACTGTAAATTACCGCAATTTACTGCCCTTTTGCCGAATTTTACGGTAATTTGCGGCGAATCACGGTATTCAGAAGGATTACCGGAAAATACGGTATTTTACCGTAAAGTATGGCACTTAACAGTAAAATACCGGGTTGCATCCGCAAACTTTGTTGCATTGCCGCTATTTTACCGTAAATTGGTCGTAAGATGCGGCACTTTACGGCAAATTACGGTAAGGCCGTAATTTACCGTAATTTGGATCCGTTAGGGAAGGCTAATATGAGAATTTACGATAAAACTACCGTAAACATCTTGTTGGACTGTAAATTACTACATTTTAAAGGTAATTAATAGCTGTACCGTATTCAAAAGTAGACTTGTTGTTAAGTCCACCAGAGTTGCGTTTACTCTAGAAAAACTTAGCGATTTAAATAATTGTAATAACAATTCAATGAATTTTATTAAAAGCTATTAGGGTATAATACTTTTTTCCATATTTCATTTTTGAATAATAGCTGTAAATAGAAAATAAAAAGCTGAGCATAATATAATTCGAACTATGGTCTAGTAAACCTAATTTTTTTTTTTTTTTTTTTTTTTTTTTTTTTTTTTTTTTTTTTTTTTTTTGTCACTTTAAATTCAAATCCGTTCACGAGAAAAGTGTGAAAAGGTGTCATTCGTGGGGTTGGTGCGACACAAGGAAAGAAATTATTCATTTTAAAGCGATGGAGAGAAAAAAACAAATCATCCACAAATAATTTCTACAATTTTTATAATTTAAAAAATTAGTATCACAGCAAACTAATAAAATCAAGAGATTCTGACTGATAAGACTTACAAAACTCATATAATTTTAAAATAAACATGTTCTCAACTTTATACGGCTTGAGCCTTCCTACCATCCCCTTTTCGGGTGATGAACCTTCGATTACTCTTTTTCCGTTTGCGCCTGCTAAATTTTAAACTTTCAAAATTTTTTCTCTTTTTATTATTTTTCTTACAATATTAGTATACACTAGAGTGGTCCAAAAAAAACATTTTTTTTTTTTTTTTCCAAGTCCTATCATCTCAAAAGTTTCTCTATGGTATGAAAAAAATTCTCACCAATGGACAGCTTGATATTTCAATTCTACTAGGTGCTCAATCATTTTTTGTTTTTCCATGTGAATAGCATGTGATAAAAAAATTTTTTTTTTCGTTTCCTTCAGTTAAAACTACGAAAAATTTTTTTTTTTTTTTTTTTATTTCGATGCATATATACTCATAGAAAATGTCATTCTCTACAAAAAAAAGCTCCGAAATAGTTTTATCGTAATTATAACGGGTAAAAAGTTATCGGGCTTTGAATACCCGCAACGAAAGAAAATTTGATCAGATATGACTTCAGAACTTACTTAGTATTACGATAGATGTAGTTATATAATTTATTTTTTCTATGTGCAAAAAATGAAATTTGATTTACATACGTAATACAAGCTTGCTCCTAAAAATTATTCATAATTCACCGTTTATAATTAAAAAAAAAATGTTTATTATATTATAAATATAAATAGTTTAATAAATTTATTAATGAATCTTGCAGTCACTAAAAATTTATTCCAGAATGCTCAAAAATTATTTCAGAATAATAGAAATTTAATAAATTATCTATAAGTAATGTCAATTACTGCAAACCTTTGCGTTATAACTATCCTCCTTAGAATTTACTTAGTTGCGAGTATTCAAAGCCCGAAAACTTTTGTGAACGTGCGTTTCTGATTTTACGACTTGAAAATCGAGCGCAAAATCTAACAGATTCTACGGCCATCTATTAGAACAATTATATGTTATTTAACACTCCTCAGTCACTCGGGACCATGTCAAAGGACCCCTAGATCAAATTCTACTTGAATTTAGACGACAGTGGGGTAGTTCCACGCCTCCAAAATTAACATATAAAAGGGCCAGCAAACACTTGCTCGAGGACTTAGGCCCTGGCCATCACCTAGAGTGGACTGATGACGCTTAGCGAGGTCCCTACTCTAGCACCAGGACTCATTACAATTTATATGAGTTGGCCTAACGATAAGTTCAATATATCTAGTCATTTAGCCCAGTAATCAGTTCTATTTCGTTTAAGCTGTTACCTGAATAATTTTGTCTATTGAAACTTATATTTATATTAAAACTAAATTATTAATTTTATAAGTGATACTGGTTTTGACTCAAATTAATTAATTAAGGAGATTTGTGAGACTCCTTCGTCTGGTTAAAGGAAAACCAAATTTGATTACTGAGTGAGTGTGGTGGTTTGATATACAACATCTACCCGTGAGGATTTACCGAAGAGGATCGACATCGAGTCCAAGGAGCCCGTGAGGATTTACCGAAGAAGATCGACATCGAGTCCAAGGAGCCCGTGAGGATTTACCGAAGAGGATCGACATCGAGTTCAAGAAGCCCGCAACGAATCGGAGATCGATATCACCAGTAAGCCCAAGTACAACCAGATAAATTTCGACAAATTATTAATAAGTTTCCCTCCCTCTCTTCAATGTAGCATAATTTTAATTAATTGTACATTTTATTTCCCGCATCTAAATAAATCTTGTGCATTTAATAAGGAATTAATTTCATGCCGAACGCTAAATCTTGATTAATAAATTATAAAATAAAATTAATAAAAGGGAAAACTATTGTGTAACTAAAAGTTGAGATTTGGTTAAATAAAATTTATAATAGATGATTGAGTCTCTTTGATCAAATTTTCTTATCACCAGCGTTACTTAGACTAAGTTATATTTCAGCCGGTCAGAACGAGTCTACCTACATCCTGAGATCAATTTTCCCGATCTTTCGAACCAGCCTTAAAATAATCTTTAATTTATATCTATATTTAATAATTTAAAATTAACTAATTAATATTATTCGGGAAATTTCATTAACTGTGGTTCGTGGCTACTGTACACGAAGTAGCCAGGGCCCACCGTTATATTTGGCGCCCACGGGAATTACGATAAAACTATTCCAGAGCTTTTTTTGTAGAGAATTAAATTTCTTTTAAGGATAGGTGCATCAACAGAGGAAAAAAAATTTTTTCGTAGTTTTAACTGGAGAAAACGAAAAAGAAAATTTTTCACGTGCTATTTATATTGAAAAACAAAAAATTATTGAGCACCTAGTAGAATTGAAGGATCATGCTGGCCTTTGGCGAGAATTTTTTTCATACTATAGAGAAACTTTTGAGTTGATGGCAAAAAAATTTTTTGTTTTGGACCACTCTAGTATACACGGTAAAAAGAATAGTGAAAAAATTACAGTTTCGAATTTCTGCAAAGCCCCTGTTCTTCAAATTTGTAAAAATTACATTATTTTTGAGACGTAGTGATTATTACTGTTTCATGTAAAACTTTTTTCAATCCTTAATAGTGTCTCATTCATAATAAAGTTTCATTCAATTAAAAATATATTAGAAACTGTAAAATTCGGTTTCTGTAATTATAATTATTGTATTACGAGATGTAGTCTTAATAATTATAGTGCAAATTATAAGACTTTTTTTACGGGGACCCTGTTTTTGCACTAAAAACTGTAATTTTTCCACTGCTCTTTTTCTGTGTATATATTAGTGAATTTATTGTGTATACTATCACCTTATACTCAGTCGTATTAAAAGATTTCGGCCCTAAGTTCCAAGTTACCATTCGAAACAGTAAACACCCTAACGGACCCAAATTACGGTAAATTACAGTAAACCCACCGTAAATTACGGTCATCCGCCGTAAAATACCGGGTTATCGCAATTTATGGCAGATTTACCGTATTTTACAAAAGATTCAGCGTTGTTCTGTGATTCATTGTTAATATTTGACGATGGATTTTGCAATCGTACCTTTGTGAAATTATCGCATTTTACGGAGGCTGTAATGTACTTTACCGTATTTTACGGTAAACCCAACGTAATTTACCCATTTCTACCGTAAATTACGGTGATTCTACTTGAACTTTTACGGTAGATGTACCGTATTATACGGTAAATTTGCCGTATAATAAGTAAATTTACGGTAAATCCGGTCTGCTAGGGGCAGTAATCGAAATCTGAGCATAATTTACAGTTTAATTTTTCCATATTGTGAACATTAATTCCTGTCCGGTGGTGTAAAAATCTGGAAAATAAAAATTTAGATAAGTAAATTAGGATAAATAAAATTAGCATATTACACATCAAGGGCGAAAAGTAAGACATTCGAAACCACGTGCGTAATTACCTACCTGAGCCGAAAGCGAGGATGAGTAATAAAGAAATTGTTTTTCACCATACCTGCACCGAAAGTTTAAATTCTTGCCCCGTTTAAAGAAAAGAAATTCGGTTTTTTTTTTTACGAGAATTATTATATTATACACCTGGGTAGAAGAGTAGGATATTCCAACCCGCGAGAGTAAATGCCTGTGGCAAGCACGCGGATTAGGATTCATATTTTGTGATGTGCATACTATTTGTTACCAGATCTGCACCTGAACGTTTAAATCGTTGCCTCTGTTTGTGAGAAGAATGACGCATCCACTAATTTTTATCATTTGTTTCCTCATAAAAGAAAACAACGACTTTCTTATCTCTAAACAGGGCGAGAATTTGAACTTTCAGGTGCAG
Organism: Microplitis deprimator; assembly: GCA_964016945.1. Lineage (NCBI taxonomy): Eukaryota > Metazoa > Arthropoda > Insecta > Hymenoptera > Braconidae > Microplitis > Microplitis deprimator. The sequence goes on along the minus strand of OZ024707.1, from coordinate 11,204,870 downwards.
ATTTGGTGAAAAATAGTATAAACACCACAAGGTAAGAATCCCAATCCGCATTTCTTTGTTACTCAGGTAGGCAATTACACACACACACACAGACACACACACACACACGGGTTGGATGTCAAACTTTTTTCTCTTGGTGTCTACTCTCTTGAATTTGAAATTGTGAAAATAGTAACTGTTCAATGTTTACTAGTGAAAATTATGTCAATAATTCAAATAGTGGTATACTTTTCAATGGCAATAAGTGACTACTCTCTGCCAAATTGTTATTGTCACATGATTTTCACTAATTCATTTTTAGCAAGTAATATACTATTTGTTATTAAGGTATACAGTTGAAAAATTTGAGTTAAAGTAACACAAATCACATGTCCCAAACGGTCCACTCAATTTTTGTAGGTTTCATAGAAATCTAATTATTGTATTTGTCCTCATGATGAAATTTTCAAAAATTTTGCTACATTTCAACTCAGTTTGACGAGCTGAGTCAGAAAATACATTTGGCTCAAAAGTTTATATATGATATATATATATATATATATATATATATATATATATATATATATATATATATATACGCGCCGTTCTCCAACGATAACGTCTACAATTCTACACCGATCTTCATAAAACTTAGTATACTTATTCTATGGACGATTACCTTGGATGAGTTCGAAGATGAGCCGATTCGGCTAATAAGTTTAGAAGTTATGGTTAATTAAAATTTTGTAAAATTTTCAAAAAAAAAATTATTTGCCGCTTTAACTGGATGTAACTTTTAAACGGAAAGAGATAGCTCATTTTCGTTTGTTCTATCTGAAAGCTCGTTCGATAGCCTTATAACCGGGTACCCCTCGACTTCCGTGGTCTTGACGACGAGGCTTACGAGGTCACAATTTGGACACCTTTTGAACTCAAAAGTTCTAAGGGCGCCACTGAGAGTAAATTGCACGATCTCTCAGTATCGTGTGCAAGGCAAAAACAAAGCAGAGAGAAATGAAATCTCAAGGACGAGTTCGAAAATTTCCTTACCGTGGCTGGACCAAACAGCCGCAGAGTTAGGTTTTAAATATAACAAATTCAATCAATTAATGAGCGGTCGGTTGGACTCAGCGTCATTAGTCAATTGAGAATAATTTTTTCAGTAAATTTAATTTAATAAAATATATCCAAATTCATTTATAATATTTATGTGGCAACAGATATGCTTCCTAGTTAATATTAAATCTATTTAACAATAATAAAATTTCACTTTCCCGACAATATTTACGTATTTTAAAATTTAACTTAGTTTTTAATTTAATTCAATATAAAATTCGTTTAATTATAACAACAATTGTTATCTCCTTAATATTAAACAAATTTTGCTGGCGAGGAATTACTTAACTATAAATACGCACACACACTTATCAATTATTTCTTTATTTCGCCGAATAGTTCTTGGTTCATTTGTTGCAAACCTGATTTTATTTTAATAATACTAATATAACAATTTTACTAAACGAAGTTTCCAGTAGTGCAGTCTGTGAAACTCAGCACCAAGGTCACGAAACTTTAGTAAGACGCTACCAAGCTAAATTCCAGCACTTTCTAGAGAACGGTCTGTGAGACTCAGTATCTCTAGAAAAATACCTGCTATTGTCTCTAAACAAATTTAATAATATAAAAATGATTAATTAATTAGCATGTGGTCGCTAGACTCAACTGTACTAATTAATTAAGATTACTCTACCAACAAAAATGCACCAAGAACTTGCACAAGATAGCGACCGAATGCTCTCGAACCCACGCCGTAAAATTCACTATTTCTTTTATAATTTATATTTTACCCTCAATAACTTAATTATAAAATTTTCCAGATACTCAAAACTTTCCAATAAAATTTATAATATAAAATAAATTTCCCTTTTAACAATAGAATCGATCCGTTATTTATTACCAAAATTTTATGTTAATACGTGGGTGACTCGCCTCCACCATTACATGTCCACTAGACGTTCTGTTGATATGCTTGACTCGTCGTCGTACTGCTTAGCTTGTGACGCAGATCTTGCCTTCCTGAGTTTAATGATATCTCAGCAATCAGAAAATGTTGAATTTACATACACGGTCATTAGACTCAGCGTATTAATTATTTGGAAAAACTGGCTTCAACTGCAGCCACAGCTTCAAAGACGATATTATAAAAATGATTTATTCGGGGTCAAATAAAGACGCACCGAAACGACGATGTCCAATAAGTTAATATAAAGATGGGGTCTTTCGTCTCACCATAAGCAGCAACGTGTTGTTAAGACTCATTCTTATAAAATACTTGTGTAATGTATGGCTGATCTTACGGTGACTAATCGCCAGCAGCTCCAGGCAGTCAGTGTCGCAACTTGCGACTCTGAGTAGCTACGAAGCAGCGAAGTCCCCACTCTCGGACGATGTCAGTACCGTATATTTCTTTATAAAATTTTATTGCCAACCTATAATAGGCGGGACTCAGGGCCCCTCATGGTACCCGTTTGTCAATCCCGTTTGTCAATCAATAACAGTCCCAGTATTGATTTATTTAACGGCGTAGGGGCAACGGTAATGCGTGGGACGAGAGCGCAGTCGAATAAAATAATTAATTAAATTTCAAAAATCCCTGTTACAGCCTTTAACTATCACTATGCAACTCATTGATTTGACCACTTTTTCTAATAGATAAATGGTTTCAAAATTTACAAAATATCATAAAAACTAATTTTATGCAGGTTGTCACTTTGATTACCACCACAATTTTATACCGATCGCTTTGAAACTTGGTATACGTATTCTGTGGGTGACTACCTTGCTCTAGTTGGAAAATAAGCTTAATCGGTCGATTAGTTTAGAAGTTATAGCATTCCAAAATTTAAAAAATGTCAAAAATTCATATTTTTACTTATTCTTTCTTCGATATTTTTTGAATGTTAAAACTTATCGACTTTCTATAAAATTGATCTAAAAGCTCTTCAAATAAGCTTTAATTTTCATGCCTATATATGTGTCTAGGCCAATAAAATTTCTTATCTCACCACTCCAAAATGAAATTTTGCTATTGCATTGGTTCTTCTACTTTTAATAAATTCCATAGAATCCTAACTACTGTATTCATTGGTAAATTTATGAAACCAATTGAATTCATATTATTGCTGTGTAACACTCATAAAATCTAAATATCTTAATTCAAGTGTGTAAATTCAATTTTGTTTTATTAACAGTAATAATGACTGATTTCAAGTATGACTTTAGACCTATCATAATTTAAATTTCAACTCAAATTATTTTATTTAATTTTGTATTATCTATCAATCCTTTGGTAACAAACTCAGAATTCTTTTTGGTAGATAATTTGATTTTTTTCAACTTCAATTTTCGTTATTCAACTTACCATTACGATAATTTTTTTTTAATTTTCTGATCTCAATTCTTAAATTTTTTGCATTTAACTTTGAATTTTTTGGGAATTTTTTCTTTGTTCCATAACCTCGAGAATTTTGGAAAATGTCAAAACAAATTTATTTTGTTATTAATGTTTATTTGAAAGGTTGAAATAATCAAATAATGAGAAATCTACTTCCATTTCGGCTGCCGAATGGCCTTTTTTCGTGTTAATTTAACACATTATACTTGTGTCAAACAATAACACAAGCTTAGTGTTGAATAGATTAACACAAAAATTTCGTAAATTTAACCATTTTTTTTTTTTGTGTAAGCCCAACAAACTTGTTGTGTTAAATTTAACTTAAAAAGTCTGTTAAATCTACATTTTTCTTAATGAAGTTAGAACAAACTACCACATGTCAAATGAACTCAAGTATTTGGTTAAAAATTCAACGCAAATAATTAATTATTTTGACTTAAATTGAATGTCAATGTAACGCATGTCTAGCATTGAATTTAACTCAATGACTATTTTAAACTTACATTGTATCAGTGTTGAAGAATGAAAAGGTGACTTACACAATTAAAATATTAATTTAACATAAATTGATTTTTAAAATTTTATCATAGAAATTCTATACATTGTACTTCCTTAAAATAATAATAACAATAATAGTGGTCATGATGATGAATATAACGATAACCAATATTTTTAGAAAAACTATAAAATTTTACATAAAATAATCTGTTATTACGACATTTGTTCCTTTAAACTCATATATTTAACTTGGAAATACGACAGAGTATACTCTGTTTCCGCAAACATCCTATTTTTGAAAAAAATTAAGTAATTTTAATAATAATTATCTTTGTCATTTTTCACAAAATATTTTTCAAAATATAAATAAAAAAATCTGGGCGTCGGTTGGCCCTGCGGGCCAGACCCAAAACTTCCCGCTGTTATCGAGCTCAAGGAGCTCGAAAACATTAGTGTGGATATATTTTCGAGCTCTTCGAGCTCGAAAATGCTATTACATGCAATTGTTTTTTTATAATCTTTTCAAGCTCTAACAAGTTACGTTTTATGCTGAAGTTTAAAATTTAAGAATCGAAAATCATTAATGAAGAAGCGGTTTTTACAATTTAATTCCCGATTTTGTTCAATAAAATAAGTGTATTGAGGCAGAAGTCAATGTCAGAGATCAAAATCAAGATTTAAATAAGTTTTGACTCATATCAGAAACAATAAAATATGAAATATCCGAGAAAAATATTAAAAACTGCGTTTTTTCAATTTTTTTGTTAATAATATGATTTAAACTAAAAAAAAAAGTTAGATGACATTATATGATGATCGAAAGAAACCGTAAAAAAGAAGAGTTGGTATGATGTCAGACACATTTTAGTACATTACATTATGATTTATCCGGTAAAAATAACATGAAATGTTATTTTTTTAATTTTTCGACGCCGATATCTATTGAACTAATTAACCGATTTTGACGTTTGAGGTAGCAATCGGCGTGTTTCATTGAATTCTAGAGCTGATTATAATTTGAAATCGATCGGTTTAGCCGTTTCGAAGATATTTGGAAAAACCCGGTTCTCACCATTTCTTTCTCCAACAATATCTCTCGAACAAATTAACCGATTGAGATGGTTAAGGCGGCCATCGACGCGTTTTATTAAATTCTAGAGATAATTAGATTTTGAAGTCGATCGTTCAAGTCGTTTCTTAGAAATCACTAAAAAACTAAAAAAAAAATTTATTTTTTTCGTAATTCACAAATATTTTCGAGTCAACTTGATCAAATGATCTGAAATTTTCAGGAAAGTTGATGGCCAACAAGCTCTTTCGATTGACACCTCAACCATCTAAATCGATTCATTAGTTTGTCACGTAGCGATTCAAACGTGAATCGCTGCGCGCGCTTTCCTATCCCACCGTGAGTTTAACAACACCTCCTAGCTACTATAAAGCGCATTTATTTGCAATAATTTATTATTATTTAAATATTTATATTATTTGATTAATCATTCAATTATGAATTTACTGATATTATTGTTTATTATGTTTATATTTATGTATTGATAATTGTATTGAATATTATGTACTTGATCAATATTTTCATTTCAGTCAGTAGCACACGTGTGTGTGTAGAACATACATGCAAATATCGACCGAAGGGAGAGTAAGTCGATATAGTGGGGATAAAAATCCATATTTTTCTCCCGCCACGTGGTTCACTGAAATATTTATTATTTTCTTGTTAAAAAGGTTAATAATTATTATGTTCGAAAACAGTACCAGTGTGGAATATGAAACGAGTAGGTGATGTAAACAACTCGATTTTGCAACTTCGCTATGGACAGCTGAGAACCAGGATTAGAAAATATAGTAAAACGATTGCAGTCGACATTAAGCCGAAAATTACCGAACGTGAGCACTGTTCGCGAGCGATAGAAAACGATGGTTATCCGTTTCTCAGTGAAACTCGTTTGATACGGTTTGGACGTGATCAGGACGGCTAATGTCGGAATTATTTATAAAATATGATTTGTTTATTTAAATAATTGGTAAATAAGTACCCTGTCCCCCTCGCGGTAGATTTTTGAGCGAGAAGGTAGGTGGCAAGCGGTATGATATTTTTTTATTGTTTGATTTTCTCTTTAAATTCGAAATCCAGGTAATAGATGGATAAATGTCGCAACAGGTGAGATGCAGTTGTTAACGGCGAGTGGAAAGGCGAGGTCTTCCGGCCTGTGTTTTCCCGCGGGATAAGCACGGCCTGGTGGGGTGGTGTCACGTAGCGATTCAAACGTGAATCGCTGCGCGCGCTTTCCTATCCCACCGTGAGTTTAACAACACCTAGCTACTATAAAGCGCATTTATTTGCAGTAATTTATTATTATTTAAATATTTATATTATTTGATTAATCATTTAATTATGAATTTACTGATATTATTGTTTATTATGTTTATATTTATGTATTGATAATTGTATTGAATATTATGTACTTGATCAATATTTTCATTTCAGTCAGTAGCACACGTGTGTGTGTGTAGAACATTTATGAAAATATCGACCGAAGGGAGAGTAAGTCGATATAGTGGGGATAAAAATCCATATTTTTCTCCAGCCACGTGGTTCACTGAAATAGTTATTATTTTATTGTTAAAAAGGTTAATAAATATTATGTTTATAATTATTGAAGGGAAATATAGCTTCCTGGGACCTCAACAACATTTTTTTTGTGTTAAGCTAACAATAATAATATGCAATAAATCCTCGCCTCACACCGTATAAATTCTCGGAATTTAGTCAACCGTTATTTTGTGTTAAATTTGAGTTAACACAAAAAATGTGTTGAATTGATTACTCATAAATTTATTAACACAAAAAACGTGTTAACCTCAGACAACACATTCAAATATTGTTAAATTTACACTCGATGGTGTCAAATAATTGACACAAAATATTCAACCATTGAATTTTTATACACAAGAACACAAAATTTTCAACTGTGTAGTTGGGTCGTACAAGCAAAAATTCTAGAAATCTTCCAAACATTGAATATAAATATTTAAATGTATAATACACACGCTGTTAAAATTTAGAGACGATTCACCACGTCTGAAAAAAGATATTTGCAATTAAATTTTATGTTTTTTGTACATGTAGCATGTGAGAAGCGTGGAAAAATGGCTAACTTTTTAGTTTTTTCCTTGACGGAATTTCAACGTTTTAACGAAAAACTAATATAATGAAGAAAAATATATTTAAAACATAAAAAAAAAAAAATTAGAATTATTTACCACGTAGTTTGTATAAAAAATTGAAATGAAGTACACATTTCGAGGATTAGTTTTAGTAGAGGGGATTGGATAAACAGTCGCGAGTAAATGAACTGGCAACGTTGCAACGGGTAGAAAGCGCGAAAATACAAAACGGCTAAATTCATATAATAAAATATCGGCAACAATATTATTGGATAAATAATTATATATGTTTTATTAATAGTTATCAATAAAATGCCACGATTTATTTACAACAAAAAGTGAATAAATAATTCAATGACTAAATTAATTAATTTAGGGTACATTTCGAAATACACTACAAGTAGCTGCAGCTTCTAAATTTTGAAAATTTAATTAATTAAATAATTTAATTATAGTTAATTAGAACTTTCATTAGTTGAATCATATTTAAAATTATAACTTTTCATCGGGTAATGAATTTTCCCTTATAACGTACTCGGTCTCCCATCCCTGATTAAGCAATTGAATTCGACCGAATTAGAAATTTTACTTCTGTTAAATTCGGTAAGACAGAATTTAAAAGAATCAAAATTTTAATTCTGCGCAATTCTGTCGAATTTTTGGGCCAAGTAGAAAAGCTTGCTGGATTTGAAAATCTTGAATTGAGAAAAAAATTATTGCACTAATGAATATTTTATGAATATATTTATTCTTCGTATTAAATTAAAATTACTCGCTTGAACAATTTTATTTCATGATCTAAATAAACTGTTCTCTTCATTATAGACTATTATTTACTTAATTCAAATATGTTGATATTTCAACCAAAAATTTTACGTTCATATACCAAGAATGATAAATTCTTACGGCAAGAATTTGCTTTCTTGCACTAAGAAGGTTTCTTGCCTGAAAGCTCCACCACTAAAGGCTGAACTTCTAACGTGCAGTAGGGATACGGAAGTCATAAGTAAGCTAAAAGTGAAGAGGAGGGGAAAACCCCATTCGGACTACTTGTATTTAAAAATGTTATACTATTTCAATCGTTCACTGCGGCTACAGGCACAAAGCGTGAGATTGCCTCTCGAAGGGTCCTAGGTTCGAGACCCATCTCTGACTAATTGATTTTTTTTCAATATATCTAAGGCCTAAAATTTATGGTCTCCAGAAAGGTTTTCTTATTCCAATAAAACTAACAATTTTCAGTCTAGTAAGGTATTTCTTGAGTTAAGATTAAGGTATTCTTCAGCTGAAATTAAAATTTCTTGTCCTAAGAAACTTCTCATGATTCAAGAATTTCAAGTTTCAATTTGAAAATTATGTTGTTTTAAATTAAGAATTTTCTTTCTAGACTCAATGAAATTACAATCTGCAACCAAAGAAACTTTTCTTCTTAAATTAAGAAATATATAACTTATTTAAGGAAAGTGACTTTTTTGGCATAAAGAATTAGCTCCTTATTATAAGCAAAATAATATCTTCTGCCAAGAATTTCATTTCTTCAAGTAAAACTTTTTTTTCTTCACTTAAATTCAGTAACATTCAAAATCTAAATCAGAAATTCGCGGATTATTTCCGAAATAAACACAAGTAAATCAATTAAAAAAATGCTAACGCGGTTTGATTTAAAACGATATTCAGAAAAACAAAAATCATTTCGTATGGAAACAGAATGAAACCGATTTAAAAATTTTGAATTGGTTTCAATTTGGTTTAATTAAAAGTCAGAACCAGAAATTCGAGGATTATTTCCGAATTACACAGAATTAAACCGATTCAAAAATTTTGAATTTGGTTCAATTCAATTCAATTCGGAGTCAAAAGTAGAAATTCGAAGAATATTTTCGAATTAAACAGAATAAAATCGATTTACAAATTTTGAATTAGTTTCAATTCGGTTTCATTCGGAATGAGAACCGAAAATTCGAGGATTATTTTCCAATTGAACAGAATAAAACTGATTTAAAGAAAGGCCATTCGGCAGCCGAAATGGAAGTAGATTTCTCATTATTTCGTTATTTGAACCTTTCAAATGAAGATACCGACAAATCCTGATAAAGTACGGTGAAAAATACATTACAGAGAATAAAATTATGTAAATATGTCAAATAGCTATATGATTCATACTATCGTACTATTATCATGATTAATATTATTCGTGTTATTAATCAATCATATTATTTATATACTTTTAGTACAGTAAAGTTGAATATAGCTGCTTGAATTAAAATGTTTTCATTTTAAAAGTGTTACACAACAATAATATGAATTCGAACAGTTTCATAATTTAAATAAAAAGGAAAAGCACTATAATGCAATAGCTAAATTTCAATAATTTTAATAAATAGATGGAAAAAATGATAAAAATACAATAGTTAGATTTCTACAAAATCTACTAATAAATTCCAATAAATAAATAGGTAACTTTTGTTGAATATAAAAATATAGTACTGGAAATTGAAGCTTATTTGATAAGCTACATAAACTGTTGACGAGATTCATTAATTATGTATTACTCAATAGTTATTAAAAGAGAAAGCGAAAAAAATTCTCAAAAATACTTGAATGAATTTAGAAAATTTTGAAACAAATCCGATCGTGGGCAAACAATTTGTTCTATTTTTTTTCTTAATTCGAAAAAATTTTTTTTCCCAAACTGAATGTTTTTATTCTATTTTTCTTAAGAATATGCCTGGATGTTTGTTTTCTGCTATAAAAAAAATAATGTAACCGATATTTTTATTAATCTATTATTTTTTTATTAATTTATTATTCTATAATTTTATAAATTAAAGTTTTTTCGTTACGTTAAATGAATCGCGCTGTTTCGGCTTTATCATAACACAAAGCGCCATCTTTTGTCTACATGGTATACTAAATTTTAACGACATCTAGTTACAATTTGTATGTTGGTAGCGATGTTGCCAGTTTGGTAAATCAATCATCAAAAAACAATATTCAAATTCAACTGAATTTAAAATTCACAAATTGTTTAAGCGTCAAAAAAAATAAACATCGTTTATTACTTTGGGGTTTAAATACGGATGAATTTCATTTACTATCCTTTCCTGGGTTTTTCTTTCCTTATTGGCTATCGTACCAATAAGGCAACGTGCCACCTCTCCTAGGTTATAAAGATAACTCATAAGTAGTTCTTAGTTAATTTTTAAAATTCATTTACTGAATGAGTAAAAAAACTTTAAAAAATAGTATTCTCCGAACGGCACAGTATTAAAAAAAATCATAGCACCCTAGCGATTTCACCGCGACGGTGAAAACACGGTCAAATCACGGTGTTTTTACAGTGGAAACACGCCTTCCGTGTTCTGGCAGTGAAGCGGCGGAGATTCGACGGTAAATTTACGGTGAATTCTGTGCAGTCACGCTACTATGTACCGACCGTGCCCCCATTGTGTTTTTACGGTGGTTTAAGGGTGTTTCGAAAGCGAGTTCACAGTGTTCTGACGGTGAATTCCCAGTGTTCTCATGGTGGCTTCACAGTGGTTTGCAGTAATTTCCACAGTGAGCTCATGGTGGTTCCACGGTGACCTCACAGTATTTTCGCGTCGATTTTTCAGCGTTTTCACTGTGGTAGTTCGGTATTTCCTCGTTGTTTTCACGATGATTTCATGGTGTCTTCACCATTGATATATTTTTTTCTTATAGTTTCCAAATCTCTGTCAATCATATTTTCTTATTTTCTCAGTATTTTTGATAATTATCTTTTCTAAGGTGTATTGTTAAATTATGAAAATGAACAAAGCTTATCATTTTAAGTTATCTTATCAATATAAGTACACAGAAAAAAGGAATTTCTTGGCGCCAAAAAGTTGCACTCAACCCAGGAAAATTTTGACTTGCCTTAAAAAAATTTTTGCATAATGTATTGAAAACAAAAATTTTTTGGGGTGAGAAAGAATTTCCTTAATTCAAGAAAAAATTTTTTTAGGCGAAAACAAAATGTTTTTGCGTCAAAAAATTCTTCTAGTCCCAAAGTAAATTTTGTTTTTATTCTTTAATGCAAAATTTTATATAATTGAGTTCTAACAAATTCTATTTAATAGCGATTTCTGAGTAAATATGCTGTGCAGGTATGTGAATCATTATATTTTGTAATATACTTTAGATACGACTAAATAATGTAACTATTCGAAAAAAATGATCTTACAATGATTCATAAATCTTATAAAGTCTATGAAATTTTTCAATTTACCGCATTCATAAATGTTATAAAGTACGCAAACTTTTTTAAAATTTTTGAAAATAAGCTAACAAGACCATTAGTGAGATAGTTAAGAACATTTCGATGTTTCAATAATGAATTCAATTATAAAAAACTGCGATATTAAATTTAAAATAATGTATGGTTAAGTTTGAAAAATTTCAACTTCTCATTTATATGATTTACCAAAAAAATGTATTTATTGCCCCGCTACTAGTGGGTATACCGCTATTGATCTCGTTACCCTATAAACAATTATATAATTGAATGTAATACAAATCAGAAAATCAATCATTTATTAAATATCTTTAATTTCCTAAAGTTCATTTGTGTTTATATAAATACAATCAATCTGTACTTTCAAGTGTGTGATTTGGCACAGTGGATAGCAGATCGGACTTTGAATGCGAAGGCGCTGAGATCGATCCTCCGAGTCAGCGTTAATTTTTTTTTTTTTTTTTTTTTCGCTTTAAAATTTATGGACGCACCATGGAACGATGAACTCACCGTGAAAATACAGTAAATTCACGGTTAAAAAACTGTAAAGCCATCGGAAAGCCATTGTAAACTCACCGTGGAGATCGCTGGAAACCACTGTGGAGCTACCGTAAAACCACCGTGAGATACTGTAACCTCACGGTTGAAACACCGTGAAAACACTTTTTAAATGCAATGGAAACGCGGTCGGAATACAGTAGCGTGACTGCACAAAAAATACCGTGATTCCACTGCATTACAACCACGTTTTCACGGTCGTTCCACGGTGTTTTTACTGTGAGGTTACCGTGGCGCTAAAACCGCAAGAGCAGCTAAATAAACCGATCTGAGAATATTTATTGGTCAAACTAAGTCGAAAAATAATATTTAGGAAAAAAAAATTTTTTCGAATTAAGAAAAAAATAGAACGAATTGTTTGCCCACGATCGGATTTGTCTCAAAATTTTATAAATTCATCCAAGTTTTTTTGAGAATTTTTTCAAAAAAATCGAAGGGGGCATACCTTTCGAAAAAATGTTTTTTTTTGCTTAAAACTTGAAATAAACAATGAAGGAATTGATAAAGAATAAAGACGAATTTTTTTCACGAAAGAACATTCAAAAACGAAGATTTTGAAAAAAAAAACGATCCAATTGGTGTATTTTTTCGTGGTTATATCCGTTTGAAAAAAAAAAAACCTCGTATTTTGAAAAAAAAAAACGGTATTTCAGAAACGAGTATTCAAAAAAATTTGAAAAAATTCATGAGAGCGTTTTTTATCAGCCTCCAAAACATAGCAACTTTTCAAAAATATCGGAGGGGGTGACCTCAAAAAGTAGCCGATTTGGTATGGAATGCCCCATATAAATACATATATAAATTTTTTCACCAATAGTATTTTTGGAACCTACGTGACTAAAATATATAGAAAATGTTAAAATTTTTGTAAAGTTGCGTCATGAGGACAAATACAACAGTTAGATTTTTATAAAATCTACTAAAAATTTGCATCTGTTTTTATTCAGTTTAATTCGGAGTCAGATCCAGAAATTCGAGAAGTATTTTCGAGTTAAACCGAATAGAATTATTTAAATTCGATTCATTTTGGATAAATTCTGGTTTTCCTGCCGAATCAGACAGAATTCATTTTTAAGTTAGATACCGAATTAACAGAATTTATCTGAATTATATAGAATTAAAAATTCAATTCGGTTTAATTCGATCGAACTCAGTTGTTTATTCAGGGATGCTTAGTTTCTTTATTTAAATAACCACCAAAATAATTTAATCGAATGTTTACGTTTAGATTATGTGTATAAACTATAAGTGAGTCTTGGCTGTACAAGGCGAATAAGAGAATAACTATGCGACGTTGCCAGATTTTCAATCAGACTAATTTGATTAAATTAATTATTTACCCGACTAGAAATTACTTTGAGATCGCCCACTGTATGTATCTGGACCTCATTGGGTCCCAATGGGGCATTTCCAATAGGGAAATCATTATGAGGGCCCAAACAGAACTCAATCGGGAAATCCCAAACAAAAATAAAACAATTCATGGTCAGTATTTCCCTACTGTGTCCTAAGTAGGAAATCCCAATGTAAAAATAAAAAAATATCGTCAATATTTCCCAATTGGGACACGAGTGTGACCTAAGTGGGAAAACCTAACGTGAAAATAAAAAAAATATAGTCATTTTTCCAAAATGGGTTCTGTGTGGGTCCTAAGTGGGAAATCCCAACGTGAAAATAAAAAAATTATTGTACATTTTTCCCAATTGGGTTCTGTGTGGGACCTAAGTGGGAAAGCCCAACGTGAAAATAAAAATCGGTCTATCGGTTGACCCTGCGGGCCAGCCCCAAAACTTCCCGCTGTTTTCGAGCTCAAAGAGCTCGAAAACAATGTTGTGAATACATTTTCGAGCTCGAAAATACTTTTATGTGCCGTTGTTTTCGAATAGAATCGTTTTTTACCATTTTTTCTCCAACCATATCTCTCAAACAAATTGACCGATTGAGACGGTTAAGGCGGTAATCGACGAGTTTTATTGAGTTCTAAAGCTGATCAAATTTTGGAATTGATCGGATGAGTCACTTCGAAGATAAATGAAAAAAACCTTTTTCCTCTATTTCTTTCGCCAACGATATCTCTTGAACGCATTAACCGATTGAGATGGTTGAGGTGGCAATTGAAGCGTTTTATTGTGTTCCAGAGCTGATAAGATTTTAAAATCGATCGATCGAGCCGTTTCTGAAAAATAAAAAAAAAAATCTGTCTATCGGTTGACCCTGTGGGCCAGCCCCAAAACTTCCCGCTGTTTTCGAGCTCCTTGAGTTCGAAAACTTTGTCATGAATACTGTAACAAGGTATATCTCAACCTTGCCAAGTTTTGGTCTCTTTATTAATTGATCTTAATAAGGGCGCCATTGGAAGATAAACCTCGGCCTTCCAGAACCGGAGATGTTATTTTCAAAAATCAGGGTCGTTGAATTTTACAAGAGTGAGGAAGGATTAGGAATTAAATTTAATTAACACATTTTTTAACTAATATAATTACCAAATTTTATTTATCACTTAACAATTCACCCACCGGGCTTTTATTTTTACTTATAATTTATTTAAATTAAAACTGTCCACCGGACTTTATACACGGTGAAAAATTTCCAACAAATTTTACTATGGGTGCATTGTAACACCGGACCATAAGAAAACTGGTACAAAATTTACAAGCGTCCCATAGTAAACGGATGCGCATAGGCCCCAATCGTGTTGTCTGCGCATACGTTTACTATGGGACACTTGTAAATTTTTTACCAGTTTTCTTATGGTCTGGTGTTACAATGCACCCATCCCTATCCAAAAATTCCCATAGAATCCACTCAACTGCGACAAAAACCGCACAGAATCCTATAGACTGTATTGGTTTCTATGCGGTTTTTGTCGCAGTTGAGTGGATTCTATGGGAATTTTTGGATAGGGATAGTAAAATTTATTGGGAATTTTTCACAGTGTACACTTACAACTAGTCCCTTAGTGTACACTTCACAGTGTACACTTACAACGAGTCCCCTGGACTTTATTATACTAATTTATTTAGTCCCCTGGACTTTTATAATTAAATTGGCTACCGGCCTGATCCCCTGGATCTATTTATAAAATTTAATTCCCCTGGAATTATTTTATCTCACACACACACACACACACACACACACACACACACACATACTTTTATTTCCTTGACTGTCCACTGGACTCAATTCACACACACACACATTTTATTTTATTAATTAATCGTCGCGATTGCAAATTTTAATTTACAGACTATTATTTTACCCTTTTAATTATAACAACTTATTTTCCGACACGACAAATTTTTAATTTTACAAAATTCTCCAACCACCAACTTGAGTATTGAGAATTTAAGAATTTGTTGGTGTCGGAAAACGACGCCACGCTCTCTCTCTCTCTCTCTCTCTCTCTTTCTCTCTCTCTCTCTCTCTCTCTATTTCACGCGTTTACTGCTGTCTCTCTCTATTTCGTGTACCACTGGTCTTCGCGTATAAATTTATTGGTAATAATTTATAAATTTAACTGACTTTAAATTTCCGGAAAATGGTTTCCCCACTCAATTAATTTTGGGACGGAAGTCCGAGCTTCTTCAATTAGCGCACCCGGTGACAAGTCGAAAAACTCTAACGGATACTCATTCAGGGTTACGGCTCGGGTAACTGACCAGCCGCGGAAAACCACGATTTTCCTAGATGACAAATTAATTTTACCCCGTTACAATACATTTTCGAGCTCGAAAATACGTTTGTATGCACTAGTTTTCGAAAAAAAAACCGTTGTTTAGCATTTCTTTCTCCCACGATATCTCGTGAACGAATTGATCGAATTGATGGTTGAGACGGGAATCGACGTGTTTTATTGAGTTCCAGAGCTGATTAAATTTTGAAAACGTTTGATTTAGTCGTTTCACAGATATTCGTGAAAAACTGATTTTTAAAATTTCTTTCTCCTACGATATGTCTCGAACGAATAAGCCGATTGTGATGCTCGAGGTGGGGATCGGCGCGTCTCATTATGTTCTAAAACTGATTAGATTTTGAATTTGATCGATCGAGTTGTTTTTGAGAAATTTAAAAAAAAAATTTTTTTTTTTCGTAATTCTCAATTATCTTCGGGTCTACTAGATCAAATGATCTGAAATTTTCAGGAAAGTCGACGGCCAACAACCTCTTTCGATTGCCGCAAGAACGATTTGAATCGGTTGATTAGTTTATAAGTTATGAAAAGTTTACACACACACACATACATACAGCCACTCGGACATCATTCTGAAAATAGTCATAATAGCTTCCTAGGACCTCAAAACGTCGACATCTGATGAAAACTCGATATTCGAAAATCGGGGTGAAAACAATAACTTCCCGGATTTTTGAAAATTAACAATTTTCTTAGCGGGAAGCTAAAAAAACTATTGTCATTTTTCCTTATTGGGTTCTGTGTGGGACCTAAATGGGAAAACCCGACGTTAAAATGAAAAAAATTTATTCACCTGTTCTAGGGGGTCCCCCATTTCGGCCGCAAAAAATAAAAATATTTTTTTTAACGGCAGCTGAAAATTTTTTCTATACACTCCGAATATCATTTTTTGCTTCTTCATCTGTTATTCTTTGGTATCATAATAAATATACTATTTACACTCGCACGTTCATATACGTGGGTCAGCGCAGCGGATAGCATCAAAGGCTTTGAATTGGAAGGATGCAGGTTCGAGCCCAGCAGTCACCGGAATTTTTTCATCAATATAAATCATGTACACTTCTTCTATGTAATGCTCCTAGTACATTAGATTACATTTCGGATTTAATTAAAATTATCTTATTATTTTTCGCATTTTAATATTTTTTTTAACAGGGATGCCTTAGTGGGATCTCTTGGGGATTTCCCTATTGAGGCCCAGCTGGGACTGCCCAATAAGGACCCAATAGGCCTTTGCGTGACATCCCTGTAGGGCAACCCAATGAGGGCCCAATAGGTATCACCTAAAAATTTCTAGTCGGATTCCTATGTGTTTAAATATTTAAAATTACCCAGGAAGGAATCGCCAATGGTATCAATTGGCCGAGCCTTGGGCCAGTCGTAATTTCCCAAGCCTTGGAAATGACCATGGGGCCAGATCTGGACCGAGCCTAGGCCCTATGGTTTGATTTTGTTACCCCAAGCCTTGGGGGTCACTATGGGGCCAGACCTGGACCGAGCCTAGACCCTATGGTATGATTACGTCAAACTTTAGGAAATAATCCGTCAGAGCGTGTACTGACTACTTCGATAAACGGTAAACATAACCTGCAAAAATATTTTAATTTATCACCATGCCTTGTAAACGTTTCACTGACGCAAATTCTTATTATAAAATTAAAAAACAAAGATATTTGCAAAGTTTAATAGTTTAGTGTATCGGAAAATAAGAATCTTTTGTATCATAAGAAATTTTTGTTGGAAATCGAACGCACTACAGAAAAGGTTTTTTTTATTATTTTTCGATAAATTTAATTTTCCAAAAGTTATTCAAAGTCAAAATTGAATTCATAGTAAATTTTAGTATTATTCGACTTTTTTGGCGAATCTATCAGACTTATTACAAAACATTATAGAATCTTTTTTGTAGATCATTTTATTTCCCACAACTTTTCTCTTGCAAAGTTTTTAAAATTCCTGAAAGCTCTTTAATTAAGTGCATTTAAATGAAAATTTGTTCCAAGAGAAATCGTTTTCTGGCGGATTTTAATTAATTACTTTTAAATACATATAACTAAAGAACATTCGAAAATTTCGGCAATTTCGTGATAGATAATTTGTGGGAAATAAAATGACCCGGGAAAAAATTATTTTGCCTAATTATGTATGATTATATGTAATTATACAAGAATTTATGTATGATTATATATAATCACTAGCCGTTACCCGCCCGCTTCGCTGGGCGTAAATTACAGTTACCTGATGATTTTTTTTCATGATTAAAATTATTTCTTTAACTATGGCTTCGACCTATGACTTCCGCTGCAATCTGATTGTTATAATCGTAATAAGCTATAAAGAACTAACCACACAATGCAATTAGAAATAATAACACCTCAATCATAACGATGGGAAAAAAAATTATTTGCTTATTTTTTTGAGTTAAAAATATACGCGTCTTTCTCATCAGATCTCGGATAAAAGTGAAAGTTCTTAATATTTTGATTGAAATGTAATTATTTTTTTTTTTTTTTTACATAGATTTATCAAAGTAATTCAGTTAAAGAGTGTATAAAGAATTGATATCGTACGTTTAAAACCCATTTTAGTATATAAGTGCACGGTATAATTAATCGTCATACCTAACTTAAACTCTGCACTGAGAGAACAATTTATTCGAGTCAACTAAATAGATTTATTTGACTGAACAAAATCATTTATTTCATTCGAATATATATTTGTTTGTAGCTAACAAATCTTGGTAAAAAAAAATTCCACTACGGCTGGTGGCGCTATCAAATACAGATTTGTTAACTATAAACAAATCATTATTTCATTTAAATGAACCATATCTTTGTCTCAAATAGATACTGATTGGGTCCATTCAAATATGGGATTTATTTGCCTGAAACAAATCTCATTTGGCTCAAATAAATTGTTCTCTCAGTGTGTAACACATATATTTGAAAAACGGGAATACATTAACGTTTGACACTCCGCAAATCTCTTAGGAGTTGATTATATTAAATCCGTCTAATGAGCGATACCTACATGACAAAGTTAACGATCATGCCGAATTTAAACTCTGTAACACGTATATTCAATGAACGGAAGTATATTAACCTTTAACGCCCCGCGAACCCCCTTAGGAGTTGATTTTATCAAAGCCGTTTCATGAGGGACACCTACATGACATAATGAATACTCATACTGAATTTCAACTCTGTAACACATATATTTTAAAAACGGGAGTTTATTAACGTTTGATGCCCCCGCATCTCCTTTTTGTAGCCGATTTTTCTATAGCCATTTAGTGGTGTATACTGACATGGCATAAGGAACGCTCACACAGAAATTCAACTCTGTAACACATATATTTTAAAAACGAGAGTATACATTTACGTTTGAAACCCCCGCATACCCCCTTCGGAGCCAATTTCATTATAGTCATGTAGTGGGGGATACTGACATGACATAATAAACGTTCACGCCGAATTTCGAGTCGGTAACACCTACACGCAAAAAACAGGAGTATATTAACGTTTGACACCCCCCCCCCCCCCCGCAAACCCCCTTAGAAGTTGATTTTAGTAAAGTCGTTTCATCAGGGATCCCTACATGACATAATAAACGTTCATGAAGAATTTCAACTCTGTAACGTATGTATTTAAAAAATGGAAGCATATTAACGCTTGAAGCTCACGCAAACCCTGTTAGGAGTAGATTTTATTAAAGCCCTTATGAGGAATACCTACATGACATAAAAAACGTTCACGCTGAATTTTAAATCCGTAAGACTTTTAGTTTGAAAGATACTATATTTGATAGATTTACATTCTTACTTAGTTACAAATAAGTCAGATTAGACACTTTTATTTTGACTGTTCAATAAAATGTGATATACGATTCAGTTGACAGAAATAATTAATAAATGAAACAAAATCTAATCTATAAAAAAAAATATATAAAACAATTAACGCTAATGGAATAAAAACAATTGATGGCTGTAATTTAACTGTTTTTTTCTTATACTTTTAGAAAAGTAATTTATATACCCGAATTCTAAGTTATAATTGATTTTAAAAGTAGCCTATATTTTAAGTGACAGCATCTTGTATATGTATAAAAAATTTCATCTCAATCAAATAAGTGGTTGATTAATTATAAAGGTACAAACCGACAGAGAGACAGACAGACGAAAATTCCAAAAAGGGTAGATACAGTATGAGTAGGTCATAAAAATGATATTTGAAGCATAATTCGACATAAAAACACCACGTACAGACAAAGCCTATAGATTTATATACTAATATAGACTAGTATAGATATCTACCTCCATATATAATTATGCATGACGTTATATATAATTTGATCTGATCATGTCTGACCAATACATTATGTCTCCACCTATATATAAAGCTATATATAAGTCTATATATAATTAGATCTGATCAGACCTGAATTATATCTGCCTATGTATGATCATGTATAGGCTTACATATAATTATACATGACTAGATCTGATCAGGCATGGCTAATATAAATTCATGTATAGTCGTGCATAAGTTTATATATGATTAGATCTGATCAGATGTAATTATATATAGGCCTATATCTAATTATATATGAGTTTGTATGATTAGATCTGATCAGACTTTATTGAAATGAAACTTATAAATATTTAATTATGTATATATACATACATATATATAAATATATAAATATATATATATATATATATATATATATATAAATATGTCGGAGATAAAAGTATAACTGGGTTTTCCCAGAGACTTTGGAAAGTCCCAACTACATTTTAGTTTATATTTGATTTGAGCAACGATATTTTACATCTTAATCGGATTGGGAAATTTTTTAAGCTTGTTGTAAAATATTTTTATGACGGTAGGCTTAGACTTGGAGTGGCATCTGCTCACCAAACGTAGCCACGGTCAGAGGATAGTAAAATAGTGCAATATAGAATAATGGAGTTCGTTTTTGGGTCTTTCAGGTAAAGACAGTAGTTTTGGAGAGTAAGAGTTCAGAGTGCAATTAGAGGGACACTTCTGTTTGAGCTTGAGTCGAGAGCACCTCGTATCCTGCTGACCATGTATTCGTTCTCAAGTCTAATTTGACTGTCGGGCATATTTTATCTCGTTCGAGCATATTAACTCTACGATTGAGTTGTATATTAAATAAGTGAATACTGTTGTACTACTTGTGTATTATAATCCATATAATTATTTGAGTGTAGTTATTGTAATATTTAGCCTCTAGTGAATATTCAACATTGTGTAACGTTAATCTTACCCGAGTCGAAAATTCAGACCTGTTTAAATTGTATTTTTTTCTAACAATTCTCAGAAAATTGAGTGGTCAAGAGAGAGTCTGCTCTATAAAATACCATATGAACTGGACGCCTGGTTTGACTGTAAATAGTGGAGTATTGTCCCATTTTCACAGGATTACCTTCAAACCAGGCTTCGAATAATAATAATAATTATTTTTCTTGTACCGTGCCTAGGGATGCAAGTTCGAACCCTACTGGGAACAGGATTTTTTTTTTTTAATAATAATAATAATTCTATCATTATAATAATAATTATTATTAATATAATAATATTATTAATTCTAATTGTAATTACAGTTAATAATTGATAATAATTGTTTTTAAAAAAAAAAATAAGATTATCTGTCGTTTGATGTTTCGATCACTTTTATTTTATGTTTTTATCACACACGTAATTACTCGTACTCGCACTTTAACACCGATTAAGAAAAATATTTTCACAAAACTTATTCAATTTATCACTGTATTCATTTAAATTATTATACGCACTTGAAACCTATATTATAAAACATATCCACAAAATTCATTTAATTCATCACCAAATTTATTCATTTTACTACATGCACTTTAATATTGTAAAACATATTCACAAAACTTATCTGATTTGTTACTAAGTTTATTTAAATTCACACACGCACTTTAGCACAAATTAAGAAACATGATTTCACGAAACACGTTTAAGTAATCACTAAATTATTTATTTATTTGTTTTTTAATTTATTATCATTCGTGTCTTTTATAATATTAAAAAAATTCACGCGATTTTTTTTTTTTTTAAATCTTTGCCTTGCCCGTTGCGTTGCAATATTTTGACAAATATATTTTCTTTTATTTTATATTTGTAAATTCACACTACACACACGAAGGTTACACGCACTTCTGACACCAAATTGTAGTAACTGGTAACTTATTAATTAATATCACTTATACTACTATGATAACACACTTAAACTAGGAATAACAACACCACAATTAACAGCAGTAAAAAAAAGGCAATCAAAGATATAGTTTATGGAATACAAGATGTATGTTGTTATACTGTCAATATATGACTGACTTTAGTCGCGCATCAATAAAACAGGAGAAGAAGGCATTTGTTTTCTAGTTATTCAAATATTTATCTACGTATACATGTATTACGAGGTTCAAGGGATTTGAATACTTTTACAGCTAGAACGGGTCTGA
Organism: Microplitis deprimator; assembly: GCA_964016945.1. Classification (NCBI taxonomy): domain Eukaryota; kingdom Metazoa; phylum Arthropoda; class Insecta; order Hymenoptera; family Braconidae; genus Microplitis; species Microplitis deprimator. The sequence continues at coordinate 11,182,738 of OZ024707.1, read as the reverse complement.
TATTTCGACTCGGGTAGTTTATATCATATCGTAATACTTGAATTATTTGTAATACTCTAATCATTTGTGAAATCTCCTCAAGAGTAATTTTGTGTGTGACGATAGTTATTTTGTTGTTTATCTGACATTTTGTCCTTTGAATAAAAATGTCTACAAATAATGGTAATAATAATGACGGTACTAAGAGTACCGATCCACTACCTGCTGGCCCTCCGACATATATATGTATGTATATATATGTATTACATAATATGATAATTTTTCAATATCAATGTTATTAAATTTTTATTTTGTCAATTATCAATCAGACTTAAATCCTCAATACTTAAAAAATGTTCAAAGGTTTTGACAGCAATATAAAAGTATAAATCGATATCGATTTATATACGAATATTTATAAGTTTATAGATAAATAGATTTGATTACATGTATCTAATGAATTCTATTGTAATTTATGTACAAAATCAAATTCATCATTAGGTGCATTATTTACGTAGGATCTATCAATTTGATTATTTGAGTTAAGTAATGCCATAAACTTTAATTAATTATAAGTGTATAGCAGACTAGAGGATCAGACTACAATCCAGCGATCACCAAAGTTAAGCAGCATCGACGTGGCACATTAATTGGACGGGTGACCTCGTATTAAAATAGCAGTGAACGGATAGTAATTTTTTTTTTTATTTAAATTTAACCGACATTTATATTGATGAAAACAATAATTCCTAAATAAATTACTTAATTAATAATTTACAGATATTCTAAATGAGATTCTAAAAATTACTATATTCGTTCATGCATGAATATATATAATCATATATGATTATATATAATCAGATCTGGCCAATTTTTGGATCTGATCATATATAAGTGATTATATATAATTAGGCAAAATCATTTTTTCCCGGGGATCTACAGAAAAGATTCTATAACATTTTGTAATAAGTTCGATAGTTTCGCCGGAAAGGTTGAATAATATTTTGAATAACTTTTGAAAAATTATATTTATCGAAAAATAATAAAAGACCTTTTTTGTAGAGTTTTCAATTTCCAACAGAAATTTCTCATGATTTTTCCGATACACTGATTCGCTGATGAGTGATAAAATTCCAAACTTTAAATAGAATTTTCCATGTTATTTAAATGGAAAATCGGAAAATGCGATGAGGCGGTTGTTAATATTAATATCAAGAGCTCAAACTTTAACAGTTTTTTTTTCCGTCATCTCGAACAATACTTTCCATATAATTTTTGAATAAAAAATATAGTCGATTTTTTTGAATCAGTCTAAGTAATATATAAATCTGTAATTTGTGTGTTGTAAATATGGAGGGTAGAGGTAAGGAGCACTCTCTCATATGGGGCTTTACTTTTAAAAGTGTCCACGATAAGCTGTTAAATTATAGTTCCAAAACCAACTAAAAAGGCGCTGATGATCACTAATGATTAGATGTGAACGTGGCGATTATTGATGAAGTGAAGTATGCCAAAGGGAAATAGTAGAGTACAGAAGTAGTTTTACTGAATAGAGTAGTTGATAAAAGTAATGTAAATGAATATTCAATTGATAACATAGTCAAGTGAGAATTCTAAATAATTTCAAGAACAATTTAAATTACTTTGTAAATTTATTTTTAACTTTCCGCTAAGAAAATCGAAGATTTTCAAAAATTTCGGGAAGTTATTGTTTTCACCCCGATTTGCGAAAATCGAAATTCTAACAGATGTCGACGTTTTGAGGTTCTAGGAAGCTATTTTGACTAAAATCAAAATGATGTCGATTTTGAACGAATGAACCGATTTTGATCGTCAAGATGACATTCGACGCGGCTTGTTAATTACTATAAGCACTGAAAATTTGAGCTTAATCGGTAGGGTACGTTCGAAGATATTTCAAAAATAAAATTTTTTTTTAAATGTTTTTTTTGAATAACTTTTAATTCGCTCGATGGATTGATTCCAAAATCTAATCAGCTCTAAAACTTTATAAGCCGCGTCGAATGTAACCTTAGCCATCAAAATCGGCTCATTTGTTCAAGAGAAACTGTGAACGAAAGAATTAAAAAAAAATTTTTTTTTTAGTTTTTTTGAAATTTCTCAAAAACGACTCGATAAATCAATTTTAAAATTTGATCAGCTCTAGAACTCAATAAAACGCGTCGATTGGCACCTCAACCGTTGCAATCGGTGAATTCGTTCGAGAGATATCGTTGAAAAAAAAATGGTAAAAAACGTTATTTTTAAAAAACTAAGGCACTCAAAAGTATTTTTGAGCTCCTTGAGCTCGAAAATGTATTCTCGACAATGTTTTCGAGCTCAAGGAGCTCGAAAACTGCAGAAAGTTTTGAGGCTGGCCCGCAGGGTCAACTGACAGACCGATTTTTTTTTAAGTCTTAAATTATATATAAACAATGTAGTGAAAGTTTGTGCTGTGGAAGCTTTTATCAAGTTTTAGAGCTGAATAGATTTTGGAATCGATCAATTCGACAGTTTTTGAAATATCCAAAAAAAAAAAAAACCAAAAAAATAACTTTTTTTTTTCATATTTCTTAAATAGCTCAGAATCTATTCAACTAAATAATCTAAAATTTGCTAGGAATCTAAGTTCAGAAAAACTCTTTTAAATGCCGTAAGATTCATCTAGATCGGTTTATTTATTAAAAAGAGAGGCATACATATCGCACACACACACACACACACACACACACACATACACACACGCACTCACAGACATCTTTTTGAAAATGTCGGAATAGCATCCTGGGATCTGTAAACGTCGACATCTGCTAAAAAACTTGATTTTTCAATCAAACAAATAACTTCCCAAATTTTTTGTAAATCGTTGACTTTTTTAGCGGGAAGTTAAAAATTTTCTTTTGTTTTTTAGATTAAATATACCTCTGAAGATACTTTAATAAACAAAGAAAATCCTTCTAAAATTTTAGCTCAATATCTCAAAAATTGAGCTGGCGTACGTGGGAAGAGGTCCTCTTTTCCATTGAAAATACATAAGAAAAATTTTTTTTTTATATTTTATAAATAACTATGTGAAATTTTTTTTCTGGGATTTTAGGTTTCATGATCGCGTAGGAAATTTGATTCCCTACGAAAAAAGGTCCTTTTTGACATTTGCTAAAAGTTGATTGAAAAAAAGTTATAGCTATAAGTGTATAATCTAATTTAAATTAAATATATTTGTTTAACATTTCATATATATTTATTAGGGTGTGTCGAAAAACAACATTATTTTTTTTTTTTTTGGCACCACCAGAAATCGATGGTATTTGACAAAATAAAAATTTTTCCAGAAGATTAGTTCTTAAATTTAAATTTTAGAGATAGCTTATCGCGATTTTTGATTTTCCATTTAAATAACACGGAAAAAAAAAATTTTTTTTAGTTTGGAATTTTTTACCTCGGCAATGGCTCATTGTACAGATAAGCCTGGAATACATATTTGTAGGGAATTAAACGTTCTACAACAAATGCCTGTTATTATTTTTTGATAAATCCATCTGTTCACAAGTTATTGGAGCTTGAAGTCGAATTGTAGTGAATTTCAAAATCTTTTTGCTTTTACGGCGAAACTATAAGACTTACCATAAAATGTCATAAAGTCTTCTTTGTAGACAATTTTATTTCCTACAAATTATTTCTGATAAAGTTTTTCGGATTCCGCATGATTTTCTAGTTATTTCTATTTTAATGTCAATAAGCTCTTAAAAAAATAGTGTTCTGGTAGATTTTAAGAGCTTGACATTAAAATGGAAATAACTAGAAAATCATCCGGTAAGTCTTATACTTTCGCCAAAAAAGCAAACAGATCTCGAAATTCACTTCAAGCTCCAATAATTGGTGGACAAATGGATTAATCAAAATATGATAAAAGGCGTTTTTGGTAGAGCGTTAAATTTCTTGAAAAAAAACATATCCTGGGCTTATCTGTACGATGACCTATTGCCAAGGTAAAGAAATTCCAAACTAAAAAAATTTTATTTTCTCATGCTATTTAAATGGGAAATCAAAAATCGCGATGAGCTACCTCTAAAACTTGAATTTAAGAGCTGATCTTCTGACAGAATTTTTATTTTGTCATATACTATCGATTTCTTCTAGTATCGAAAAAAAAATAATTAAATAATGTTGTTTTTCGAGACACTTTCTATACTGATTTTCTATGAACTTCAAAGAACAGAATCATTTAATCAGAAGTAAGCTCTCGTTACGATTCTGTTATTCGTATATTTTAGAAATGTATAAATATTCAGTTACGCAACATTTCTGTGTATTATAAAATAGTCATTATTTAATAAAGTGTTATTTTTTTCATACATACTTAGATTAATACTTAACTTTTAAATTAATAGGTTAAAAGCTAGTCATTATTATTTTTTCCTTAAGTTTATTTAAGCTATAGTATTTGTCACGTTTAATATATGCTTCTTACGTTTCATCATTGTTCGAAGTATATTTAAACCTGCACAAATTTTTATTAGGAATTTTCTATTTTTCAACTCGTTACCTGTTTAAATTCAACGTTTTATTGTTTTAATCATATTGTAACTAATACAATGACTGAGCAATCGAGTTTTAAATTTGTTCATTAGTTTTTTAAGATTTATTGTTTTTAAATAAGTGTCAGCAATTTTTAATAATTTTTGAGTCTTAATAATGTTGTTTTAAAATAAATTTATGTACTCAAATGTAATTTCAATTATTCCTAACCATCAAACCCTCCGAAAAAAAAATTTTTTTTTTTATGATTTATTAATTCTTATACATTGTGCTTGAGTTCTTATTACTGAAAAGTGTATTAAAATTTTAAATATAATTGTTATATATTGTATCAACGACAAAAATAACATTATTCTCTTGACATTCTAAAATTTTATATTATAAATTTTTCAAAGTCGCGCGCTTACGAAACGGATTCATATCTTTCTTCGTTTAATTCTGTCCTACTCTAACAGTTTTAGCCGCTTTCTTTCAAATGAAGTCATTAGCTTACAGCAGCGCCACCATAATTTTATCTGATTTTATGGACACTTCTAATATACAGTGTTGTATAGCCGCTGTGATATCCTATCACGGTTCGTACGAGCTATTAAAGCGACACCACCTACACAATTTTAGCACCTCATTTTAAGAATCTCGCAACGAAAATGACCTTAATCGATAGGTCTCTGTTAGGTCCGTTAAGGTCCACCAATTTTTTCGTTAGGTCCCCTTTTGTTTTTTTTAAAATAATTTTTTTAATTTTCCATAAAAAAATTTACTATTTAGAACCTCATTTTAAGAATTTCGCAACGATAATGACCTTAATCGATAGGTCACCGTTAGGTCCGTTAAGGTCCACCAATTTTTTCGTTAGGCCCCCTTTTGTTTTTTTTTTAATAATTTTTTAAATTTTCCATAAAAAAATTTACTATTTAGCACCTCATTTTAAGAATTTCGCAACGATAATGACCTTAATCGATAGGTCTCCGTTAGGTCCGTTAAGGTTCCCCAATTTTTTCGTTAGGTCCACTATTGATTTTTTTTGAATAATTTTTTTAATTTTCCATTAAAAAAATCTACTATCCACCCGGGAAAAAATCATCAGACCTTATCCAGATACTCATAGTTTCCTACATGAATTCTTATATAAAACCATACTCTTCTATATTAATTCCTAAGGATTTTTGTATAAATCCATACTTTTTTATATGATTCCTATGGGTTTCCATACAATTCCTCATAGATTTCTTGATTAGGGTAATGATGCATAACGAAGCATGTCTTCACATGAGTTATACACGGTCATGTATGCTCATACCAAGTTTCTCTCCATTGTAAATCACCATTCCTCCGTATCATACATTCTCCCGATTTTATATGGTATGTATGACGTTGCATAATTCGTGCAGTGTCATGAATGATCATTCATGATTGAGCTTGGTCACACATGACATTGCATGAATCTTGCGCGACTATTCCTTCCTCGTCATGCATAATCAATAATCATGAATGATCATTCATGACTTTGCACGATTCATGCAAAAGTGTGCATGACCATGCAGAGTCATGTTCAATCATGTATGATCATGGATTACGAGGCAAGAATAGTCATGCAATATCATGCATGACCAAGCTCAGTCATGAATGAGCATTCACGACTGCACGATTCATGCAAAGTCACGAATAATCATTCATGACTAAACCTGGCCATGCGTGATATTGCATGAATCATGCATGACTATTCTAGCTTCGTCATAGATGGTCATGATTGAACCTGGTTTTGCGTGATCATGTGTGTCTTTGCATGAATCGTGCAAAGTCATGGATGATCATTCACGACCGAGTATGGTCATGCATGATATTGCATGAATCATGCATGACTATTCTTTCCCCGTCATACATGACCATGCATGATTGAACATGGCTTTGCATGAATCGTGCAGTCATGGATGATCATGCACGATCATGATCATGATAAAGCATGACTCATGCATGATCGTGCATGACGATTTTTTCCCGGGTAGCACCTCATTCATAATTAAACTGTTATTTTTTATCATAATCTTTTTCTTAATGGTTAGGTCAGTATTGGTCTATCATTTTCATTATCGCATCATTTGTTTCAAATATTTTATTAATAATTATATTACAATTTAAATAAAATTCGCGCATGCGCATTTTACGTTTATTCTCTAGGGTAAGAGCATCAGTACCCAGCCCCTAACCAGTAGCCAGCCGGGCCTATGCTTTAACATTGGCTCAAAATATATATAGATATAATTTAACATGAGGTGGCTGGCTACTGGTTTGGGGCTGGGTACTGGTACTCTTACCCTATATGGCGCAGAATTTAAATTTTTCCCTTTTCCTTCAATTATTATATGAACACTCATTTTTTCCGTCTCTCAATAATCTACATATAGGGTAAAAGTACCGTTGGAGGCCACTGCTCCGTTGTGGACATTTAATACCTTATTCTAATCAATGAAAATGTATTTAGAAAAAATTCCATTGGAATCGTATGATAAAAGTATCTTCAAACACATTAGAAAAATTAATTATGTCATTGCGTTTTTTACAAATCATTTTATTTTAAACTTTTCAAGTGGCCAAAACTGGCTCTAAAGTGGCCAAAAACGGTACTTCTACCCTACATGATGAAAGTTTTCTTTTGTTCGCCAAACACGAAAAACTACTAAATATATCGGCATAGGACCATGACCATTAGATGCGGAATTAATTGTTAATGGTTATAGGCTAATGATTGCACGCCTGATAATGCGATAAGCGTTTGAGATGATGCATTACTCTCAACATGTCAAAGTCAAGCAATTTTCCAGATTTAAATTACTTTTGTATAATTTATTTAATATTTGTAAGGTAATACAAGTGCACTATTATCAAGATAAATGCTCTTATTATCACACTCGATGTGTTCAAAACTCATATATTTTGTTTAAAACTAAAAAAAAATCTGATTAAAAAAAATTTTTCGTGGACGTTCGGATGTCTGTGTGTGTGGATGTGCACAGTAAAAAACGAATCGTCACTGTGTAAAAAAAAGCGTATGTTAAAATTCTAAGTGTTTAATTTTCAACACTTTTGTGTCAATTTAACATACAATATTTATCTTGTTTCAACTGTCACAATCGATTGATTTTTTAACACACAAAAATGTTATTTTATACGAAAGTAACATTTTTTATATGTTACTGTGAAATAAACACACAATATGTTCAAAACAATCTCGACCGAAACAAAAGAATTCTCGGAAAATTTCAAGTAAAAATGACACTTCTTGTGTGTAAACTTAACATACAATTTGTGTAGATTCGTCAAGCTTTGACAATAAAAATTTATATATAAATCTAATAACGATGAGTTTTTATTAATAACAAATCTTAAATTTTATTGGATTAATTTTAAGAACATTTTAAGAAAATAATAATCAATGATTGTGGATATATATATATATATATATATATATATATATATATATATAAATATATATTGAACAATACAGGATATTATTATTTTTATTATTATTATTATTATTATTATTATTATTATTATTATTATTATTATTATTATATTATTTTTACTAATATTACCGTTATTTCTAATATTTCGCTGTTAAAGAATCAATTATCTACGCAAAGTTGTTTCATTGATTTTAACTTAACATTAAATAATGTAAAAAATACTTTTGAGAAGTGTCTAAGTAACACAAAAGCGTATGTCAAATTCAACACTCTTCAAGTGTTGCAAATAACATATGAGTGTGTTAAAACTGAAGGTTACGTTTTCGAGAATTTTGACACTCATGACGTGTTACTTTTAACATACACGAGTGTAACTTTTTCAAAACAAACAACGTACGTTGAAATAACATATAAATAAGTGTCAATCGATTGTTTTACACACGAAAGTGTCAATTTTGACGAATCCTTTTTTACTGTGTGCCACGATTACCCGAGTCAAAATTAAAAAGGTGATTTGAGCCTCCAAGTCCTACATGAGGGTAAGGAGGTTCAAATTATCTTTTTAGAATATGAAGATCCATGCATGAAAAAGGTGATTTGAACCTAAACGTGGTAACTTTGTCCACTTTTACCAAGTTTTGGTTCAAATCATCTTTTTAAAAAGGTAAAATAAGCCTCCAGAGCCTAAATTTATAGATCGCTCGTATGAAAAAACCATATACTGTCGACAATATTTAATAAAATACATGGTAAATAACTGAACATATATGGCGGCAAAATTATCAATATTGATCAATATATGATTAATCATATATAATAATTTATACGTTTAATATTATAATAATCCATATCATTTATAACATGTGTGATTATATACATGTGATATTGTATCAAAAATTATATGCCCGTTTTATATATTAATTTATTACGTAAAATATAGGTTTCATATTATAAATTAATTTATAATTTCAATATTATTATAATCCATGTAATTTATAATATATGTAATTGTATACATATGATATTACATCTCAAATTATATTCTTGTTTTATATATAAACTTATAATTTCAATATTATAATAATTTCGATGTTATTATGCATGTATAAATAATTAATAATTAAACTACATCACTAGAATAAAAAAAATGTAAATAGTTGTAGTCATCATGTAACTACATAAAAATACTAAAAATATCATAGCTTACATCATATATCAATAAGTATATAAATCTATCATATATTTCAATACATATACACTGATAGAAAAACTATCTTGATTTAAGAAAAATTTTTTCTTCAAAATGTGGTTCTTGTTTAAAAATTTTTAATTGTTTTAATTCAAGAAATAAGTCTTTGAACCAAAAAATTGAAATTCTCGGATAAAGAAAAAGAATTCTTTGTTTGAGAATTTTATTCTTCGATGAAGCCTTTTTTGTTTTGAAACAAAATTCTGACATATTTTGCGCAAGAATTTCTTGCTCTTGGATTAAGATAGGCAAAATGTAGGTTAAAGACATTACCGACTTGTTTCGAGAATGGCGCAATTTTTAAATCAAGATATCAATTTACTCAACTTGAAAAAAAATTTTTTTTTTATTTTAAAAATAAAAAATTTTAAAGTGATTTTTTAGGATTACATTCATTTACTTCAGATATGTTAAAGTAGAAATTTATTTTAAAAAAAATTTTTTTTTTCATTACTTTAAAAACATCTTCCATCAAGGAATTATTACTTGAACCAAAAATTTAAAGTTCTTAAAATAATAATACGACATTTTTAGTTGAAGAGACAAGTGGTCTTGCTTGAAGAATTCAATAATATCGATTGAAGATAATATAGTTTCGGGTCAAGACACGAGAGTTATCCATCAAAGATACAAAATCTTTAGAGCCAAGAAAATCTAAATCAAGACAAGAATTTCTTGAAGCAAGACAATTGGTTTTCTTCAGAAATAAATTCTTGGCTCAAGAAAATATTTCTTGAATCAATATAAAATTTCTATCAGTGTATGTTTACATATATCTATATAAATATATATTTACATACATTTATACAAATATATGTGAACATATATTTATATAATTATATATTTACATGTATAAATATTATATGTCAGTCATATAATTAAATCATACATCTTATCATATAACTTAAAATATAGTATAAAATATTATAAGCAATACTTATAAGTTATCATGTAAAAAAAATTTATTACCGATATATATGTTGCAAATTATAAAATCATATAATATTTCGGCAAAATTTTGTATATGGCTCAATATATGACTTCTTATAATTCCATACAATATATCATATATTTTGAATTACACTGAAGCTCATATATTGCTTTTTCATACGGGCGAAAAAGACTCTCATCGAATCGTGAACAATTGGTAAAGAAACAGAAAGGAAAAGGGAGCCACCAACTAGAAATGGCCACCATGGTCGAAACAAATTTGAAATTTAAAAATTCCAAAAATTATTTCTTAGTAATAAATGTTTTATTGTGAGTTAAAGAATAATGAAATTTAAAATATTAATAATAATAGCTAAAGTTATACAAGTAGGCGTTCGAATAGAATAGTACTGTTATTCAAAATTCGAATTGAATTATTAGAACCTTTGACTTATTTGAGTATATGATTAATTAATTATTTTATGTGAACAATAAATACGAACGATGAATTGGATAACAGAAACTGCCAAAGAAATTGAAAAAAAAACTGCTGAAAAATAATCTGCTGCTGTCGGGATTCGAAACCAAGACCTAAAGAATATGAAGCACAACCACTGCCGCACTGCTACTTGGATGCTCACGATCAGTTGGAAATATTTTTATGTATTTAGAACGCAGATATTATTATAACATAGAATCATACTAAAGAATTGAGCTCATTTGAAGTTACAAATTAAAAGTATGGTAGGCCTTGGAAGGTTAAAACATTTTTTTTGAAAAAGGTGATTATGTCCTCCATGTGCTTCGTTAAGGGTATTGAGGACTTTAATAGCATTTTAAAATATATGGTAGACCATGGAGGGTTAAAATACCATTTTAAAAAGGTGATTTACTCCTCCATACGCTACTTTCAGGACATCGAGGACTTAAATAGCATATTACATTTAGCGGCAAGTCCAACATCCAAAGAACTGAGGCTTTGGAGGTTTAAACTACTGTTTTAATTCTGACTCGGGAAAGTTTAGTTTCGCGATTGTTCAATCGATTAAGTGTCATACGATTTTGTGGAATTATTCAATGCTTCGCAAAATTTGATATAAGATTTTGCAAATTTTACATCACAACAAAAAACTACAAAATTTGGTGAAACTTTATGAAATTTTATATAATTATCATTGAGGCCGACAAATATTGTTTTTATAAAATTTCATATAAGTTTATGGAGTTTTTTAAAATTTTATAAAAATCCATAATAAAAACTTATGAACTTTGTCTTTTCCGGCATTTTACTCTAAATACATCAATTAAGCATAAGACTTGAACTTTTGTGATGTGGACCAGTGAGCAACGTTCAGGACTACCAGCCAAGAGAAGCCGTGTTCGAACCTAGCAGACGCTCAGGATTTTAATAATGATTCAAACCTGACTCATATCTTACGCAAATGATGACATAGCGTAACGTCACTCAGACGTCAAATTTACGTCAATGTGTTTACTGGGGTATATATATTATCATTAAAATTATTAATTAATCACTATTAATTAAAAATATAGTGTATGGAGGGTAGAGGTTTCTCTACCCTCCATATTGTAAAACACCAGACTGCACCAAACCACAACAAATGATCCTGAAGTTTACAGACAATCAGCAACTTTCGGTTTTTTTTTTTCAATAAGTCGATTACGAGAAAAAAAAAAAAAAAAAATATTCACATGTAGGAAATTTAAAAAATTAGAAGTGCAATTTAAAAAAAAAATTTTTTTTATGATTTACCGATTTAAAAAAAATCTAAAAATTATCAGACGTCGGCTGACTTCAGTATCATGAAAGTTAATCATATTTTAATTTAAATGGATTACTTAAATGAAATTATGTATTTAATAATCATGTAATAATTAAGGGGAAAGGGAAAAATTTAAATTCCGCGCCATATATAGAATAAACGTAAAATGCGCATGCGCGAATTTTATTTAAATTATAATATCATTATTAATAAAATATTTAAAACAAATAATACGATGATAAAAATGATAGATCAATACTGACGTAGCGATTAAGAATAAGAATATGATAAAAAATAACAACTTAATCATGAATGAGGTGCTAGATAGTACATTTTTTTTATGGAAAATTACAAAAATTATTTTTAAAAAATCAAAAGGGGACCTAACGAAAAAATTGGTGGACTTTAACGGACCTAACGGAGAACTATCGATTAAGGTCATTATCGTTGCGAAATTCTTAAAATGAGGTGCTAAATAGTAAATTTTTTTATGGAAAATTAAAAAAATTATTTTAAAAAAAACAAAAGGGGACATAACGAAAAAATTGGTGGACCTTAACGGTCATTTTCGTTGCGAAATTCTTAAAATAAGGTGCTAAAATTGTGTAGGTAGCGACACCGCGTAGACTACGAGATTCCGCGGGATTATTTAAACATATCAATACTTAATTTAATAATTTAATATACTCAATCCTATTTTATTTGAAACCTATTATATTTTAGGGAATTTCCAAACCATTTATTTAAGCTAGGTTTTGGTCATTTAAGTAATTCTTTATTCTCCGAGATCATAAAATTGTAAGATCTCGGGAAAACACTCAGTCTTGGGAACTTTATTCTCTCCAAGTCTGTCCCTTTATTTAAAAGATAGAATTTGTACTGGACGTAAGCTTTTATTTGTAAACTTAAAATATTTATAAATATTGTAACTGTAGTATCTAAGTTAGAAATAGCTAAGCCGATTAGAGACCCCAATAAAACTTGGAATACTCTAACGTCGGCAAAAGAGGCAAGTCTGGAGCCATAAACATCGTACCCTGGAAAAAACCCTTAACCACGCCGGATAACAGCACAGCTGCAGAGTGGACGAAGCCGGTGGTCAAGAAGAGACCCAATCCTGCCACTTACGTGACGTCAGATGGACCAGCCCCCGGGACGGACCCAACCCCCCACTCAAGCCATCAGCACGGACTTGCCATAATTCTAAGTTATGCTAATGTAGAAATATTTTGTAAGTCGAGTCGACAAGACGTGTCCTGTAAACTTTTGATACAATTTAGATTTCTTGAATAATAATTATTTTATTTAATTATTTTGTTTTATTCAAAGAGCCTGCAGTTAAGCATAAAGTTATTTTATATTTTTCTATTCATCGCGCTCTCGAAGTCGAATATTTTAATATTCCCGGGCGAATCGACCCCGTCGATAAATTTAAGACTTAAAAATAAACCTCGAGCCAACCGCTAGGAGGAGGCGATAACACCGCCAAGTTGACTATAGCGTGGGATTTACTTCGTATCGATAGACATCGAGACGATTAACTCAAAAAAGATAAATAAAATAAAACCTAAAATCTAAATAATTTCATTAAATTAATCTAGTTTCTTTCTCCAACTAAACTCTCCTTTATTGGAGCTTATCGGATTAATCTAGTTAAGTACATAAGCAGATATTCATTAATTGCAGAATTACTAAAAACTAACCTCAATTTCGCCGCATGGCGGAAGGCGGGAACGAACCTAGTGAGTCTTTGCTCGAGGATGACGAAGAAGACTTTAATCTAATAACAGATTTTGAAACTAACAATGACTTACAAAATTCGGAACTATTTACAAGTTTAATGCAAGAATCACAAAGACTTGCAAACACTCAACGCACCTACAACAGCAAAAACGGAAGAAGTAGAACAAGCAGCCCAAACGAAGATCAATCTCTAAACAAAAGAAGAAAGGACGATAAAGAACTCAATATGAAAAACACTAACAATCAAAAACATGGACTTAAAATCGGGAATCAGGTTCCCAAAAATAAACACATCTTACAAATCCCAGGAGTGCCTTCATTAAATAAAGGGACCAATGTTGCCAACTCAGATCCTAACTCACACGTCGCAGATAATAGTTCCATTCAAAATCAGAACTCTCAAGCACCTATTAAATACTTAAGAACGGACAAAGGTCCTTTTCTTATTCACTTAAAACAATTAAATCTAGAAAAGGGGCCCAAGAATGTGGTTACAGTAAGCAGGGAGTTGCTAAAATGTAAGGTTAACTTTAAGCTCATTGAAACGCTCTTTAAAGGTACTTGGATACTAACATTTGACAAAAGTGACGAGGCCAACAAAATTGTAAACAATGCATTTATCAGCAGTCATGGTTATACAGCATTCATACCAAGAGAAAAATTATTCAGAAAATGTGTAGTGAGAGGCATTCCAACAGATGTAACGAAAGAAGAATTTATCAACTCTGCTAACTCTACTCACAATCCTGATCTTCTTGTAACTGATTGCTATAGATTTCAGAAAAGAGTAATTACTGACAACGGGCCATCACGAGTTGATACAAAATCCATATGTTTCACAATAAGAGGTACAATTCTGCCAAAATCTATTGTTATTTTCAAAACGAATCTTAAAGTTACACCGTTCATCCCAGCTGCAAGACAATGCTATAAATGTGGTAAGATGGGACACATTAGCAAATTCTGTAAGAAAATTGAAAGATGCTTGACATGCTCACAACCAAGACATCAAGAAAAGAATGACTGCTCATCAACTCCGAACTGTATTAACTGCGGACAAGCTCATCGTTCGACAGATAAATTATGTCCTAGTATCATTAAGGACAAGGAAATTAGACTTATAATGGCACACGACAATGTGTCCTTCATTCAAGCAAGAAATGTGTTTGAGAAAAGAGACAAACCATTAACATCTGTACCTTTTCTTAGCGATGCCAATTTTCCTAACTTACCTCACACTACAGCTTCTGTGCAGTCAAATATTCCAACCTCTTACAGACAACAGGCGGCCTCGAAGCCACCTGCAATAATTAATCCTAATCCTGAATCCATTAAGAACACTCTCAAAAGTCTTAAACTCGCTAAGACAAATACTAGCGATGAGGTTACCACAAATGCAATCAAGCAATTTACTGAACTAATCAATTCAATACCGGATATAGAAAGGTTCTGGCCAAGAATTTGGAAGGCTATGGAATCACACGTGTGGCAAAGCCGCACAACAGCTTCAAGTTAGGTTTTACTCTTTTCAATCATGGAGAAAGACCCGAATCAGATTCGCTTTCTTCAATGGAACTGTCGCAGCAGTCGTCGTAAACTTCCAGAACTTCAACGCAGAGCGTCCAATTTTGACGTGATGTTACTGTCAGAGACATGGTTAAATAAGGATATTTATTTCTCTATCAAGGGCTTTGATATGGTAAGGAAGGATCGTTCTAATAGCGTGGGTGGCGGGGTAGCCATTTTAGTAAGTAATAATATTAAATATAAAAGACTTAACAATTTATATAATTGTAGAGGTAAAATAGAATTATGCACAATACAAATCTTTTTAGCTGATTCTGAACTTATAGTGGTATCTTGTTATAGGCCTCCTGATCGAAATATAGATGAATCCTCATGGGTGCGATTTCTGTCACAATTTGGTGAAAGGTTTCTCGTAGCTAGTGATTTCAATACCCATCATCCACTTTGGGGTGATCGTATAAGCTGTGATGAAGGGAAAAAACTATTCAATGCATTGGAAAAAACGGAGCTCGGGATTTTAAATCAAGGCCAGAGTACATATTATTCACGGCAATACGGCTCCGAATCTACTATAGATCTAGCTTTTGTAGACATTCCGTCTCTAGTCCTATATAATTGGTCAGTTGAGCCAGACTCTTGGGGTAGTGATCACTTCCCCATTTACATTACCCTCAATGCAAGATCAGAACTAAAAACCTCATTTAGATCATTTAGACTAACTAACAGTAAAACCGATTGGGAGTTAATTGGAAAAAACCTCGAAAACTGTATCGACCAATGCAGTGAAGTCATTAGCAATACAGATATCGACACCTGGGCTAAATACACAACGTTTTTAGCCATAATTACTGATTGTATTCATAATGCAAATCCATTTACTAACAACACAAAAAACAAAAATAAAAAGAAGAAGAGGACCAATATCAAGGCTCCTAACGCTGCTCCCTGGTGGAATAGTGAGTGTGAAAAACTAATAAGAGTACGAAAAGCTGCCTTGCTGCAATTTAAGCATAACTCCAGCAGAGAAAACTTGGTAAAATTACTTCAAAGCGGAACATAATGCGAAGACAGGTTTAAGTAAAATAAAAAAAGAAAATTTTAAAAACTTCTGTGACACACTTACTAAATATACTAATCCATCTTACATTCGGAAAAAATTAAAAAGCTTTAAGAACAGATGGAACTCTCCTAACACGGCCAACGAGTACTCTGAGGAAAGAATTGAAAATGTCAAACAAGCTATAGAACAGTTATGTCCATCCTGGGTGCCCCGACTAGAACCAGATTTCTTCAACGAAGAAGGAGATGAAGACCTTGAGCAACCCTTTTCAATGATAGAACTAGATACTGCATTAGACAAGTGTAACCCCAAAAGCAGTCCGGGGATTGATGGTATCGACTATCAAATCCTGAAAAAATTTCCAATGAAATTGCGAGAGCTACTACTTAAATTGTTAAATGAGATATTTTTCACAGGGTCATTCCCCAAGGAATGGAGGGAATATATGGTCTTTTTCATTCCTAAAAGCGACTCCAAAAAAGTTCGACCGATTTCCTTGGCATCCTGCGTTTTAAAAACCATGGAAAGAATGTTAAATTCAAGATTATGTTGGTGGTTGGAGTATTATAAAAAGCTGCCAGCCAAACAATTTGGTTTTAGGCGAAATAGATCCTGCATGGACAATTTAAGCTTGCTCACTGCAGAAATATTGAACGCATTTGATCACGACGAAGTTTTAGTTGGCCTATCCATTGATATCAAAGGCGCTTATGATAACGTTCTACCGGATGTCTTAATTGAAAGATTAAAGGATCTAGGTATTCCAAAATTATATCTCCGGATAGTACCCAACCTGGCCGGACTCAAACACTTGACATTTAGATACGAAGATATTGATGAAAAAAGAACAGTCTTCAAGGGACTCGCCCAAGGAGGAGTACTTAGCTCAATTCTTTATGCAATATATACGTCACCACTAGAATATATCCCAATAGAAAGATGTCAGCTCATGGAATTCGCGGACGATACGACTTACTATGCTATTTCTAAAAAACCCGAACGGACAATTAGAAATCTGGAAGACACCATGACCGATATTATGAACTTTTTGGACTCTAGCGGATTGGAACCTTCTCCAGGCAAGAATCAACTTTGTGTTTTTAGCCGAAACAAGAAAATAACATCAAGAGAATGGACTTTGAAGATTAGGGGAGAAAAGATTAAATCGAACTCGGTTTTTAAGCTTTTAGGTCTATATTTTGAAAGTTCTCTTACCTGGGATCGACAAATTGAATCAATCAGAGAAAAGTGTATCAAATCAATGGCTATTTTAAGTTACCTCAGAACTACCTGGTCAGGAGCGGACCCCAGTGTTATGCTGCGACTTTATAAATCCTTAATAAGATCTCGGATCGAGTATGGTGGTTTTTTACTCCATTCATTATCATCTAAAGGTTTAAAGAAGCTTACAGTTATTCAGAACAGAGCTATCAGACTAGCTATGGGTTACAGAAGATCAACGCCAATCAATCTAATGCTGGCTGAAGCAAAAGAGCCACCTATTTATCTTAGATTCCAATATCTATGCATGAATTATTTAACTAGGGTTGAAGCTAACTCTGAACATCCATTATCGCCTGTCCTAGACAAGCTGATCGCAAGAAGAAACGTTCCTACAGCTCGACGTGATTCTAAACCCTTGTTGCTAATATGTTATGACGATGTAATACCCATACAACTCTACATAGCCTCATCCGATAGACCATGGTGCTACAATTATGCATTCGAATCGTTGTGGTATAAACCAGATATTGACTTAAAAAAAGGTTCAACTCTTCGAGAAACAGCCGATCCCAACACCCAATTTCTTTCCATCTTCAAACAAGAACTGATCAATGGTACATGCTGGTTCACAGATGGCTCCAAAATGAGCAACAGAGAGTTTGTTGGTTTCGCGAACCTAAATACAGTCACTGGGGAAGGTGGCATGTTCCGCACAGTCAAATACGCATCTATTTTTACTGCCGAAGCCATGGCCATTACGACTACTCTTCAAGCTTTTTTCGAATACACAGAGTCTCAATTTTACATCTTCAGCGACTCCAGGAGTGTCTTATGTGCTCTTAAAAATCATCACAATTCTGAGCATCAAAAATCAATTATTCTTGCTATTAAAGACCAATTATATAGATTATCCCTTTTAAACAAAAAAGTTAAATTTTTCTGGATACCTGCTCATGTGGGTATAGCTTATAACGAAAAAATCAAATGCAAATTTGATTTATGGTGTTGTAATACTGGTAGAGAAAAGGGAAAAAATTATTTCGCCAAGTTCTACTCAGTTGACGCACAACCGTGGTTTCACAAGTTTAAATTTAGACGAAAAACAATCGTGTCAATCAATAGATTAAGGAGCGGTCACACATCCTTAGCTGAGAGCCTTCATCGTTTTAAAATTATAGATTCAAGTCAGTGCCCTTGTGAAGAATCTAGTCAAGAACCTAATCACATCTTTTTTCAGTGTAAATTATTTGATACCGTTAGAGCCGCCCTTCTAAATGATCTCATAAAAGTCAAGATCTTTCCTCCTTACAAGATCGAAGCCATTCTTAGTGAAATGAATCCTGCGTCTGTGATACCTATTTCCAAATTTATTAGTTCTATTGATATTAATATCTAACTTAATTAGCTTATATAATTTTAATCTTTACGTTTTTGTTATTCTAGAATTAATTTAAAAATCAGTGCCTTAATTAACATTTATACTAGATGGAGCTACAATAATATGATTAAATTAGTAGTGTTCTGTTATCTCTTGAGGAAGACAGTAGATAAGTTAACTTTATTGTAACTCAATGTATTTCAGGCAGAGTGAGCTGTAGCTCAAGCCTTCTTCTATATTTTCAATAAAAAAAAAAAAAAAAAAAAAAGACTATAGCGTGAATATGTTCTTTTAATTCGCCCTTCGGAACTTAGAGGCGTTCAGCTCGCGGAGGAAATATATGTAATTTTAAAAGCGCGCGATATTTCGATTTAAATTTGAATTAGGTTTTTATATTTTAATAGAAGTTAAAATTTTATATAAATAAGATTTACTCATTTAATTCGAGGAAGAATTATATTATTGGTTTTGCCAACAAGAGAATTATGGTCATAAAAGTATGGAATTCAACATCTGGCAAAAGGTCCTCGTGGGTTTTCCCAAAATATTCGTTTATTTCATATTCTAAGTGACCATTACAATAATTGTGTTTTTATTTTAGTTTTTAATTTATCTCTACTATATCTATATATCTATTTTATATCTAGTTGTTTATTTTATATTTAAATATATAAGGTATTCGAAAATTCCAGCTTATAAATATAATTGTTTTATTTCATTTTTCTATAAGGTGGTCACAGAGAGCGCTGTGTAACCCGTTGGCTACACAACAACAGAGAGAGTGCTCCTTACCTCTACCCTCCATAGTTGTAAAATAATTTATAAAAATCACTGCGCGCCCTCATACAACTTACTATGTATAGTATAGATATTCGACCAATCAGAAACATTTAAGCTATTTTATACTGAATGCTTATACTGTTGCACACACACTGCATATAGAATATCCACACTGTAGGTATATACAATCCCAACTAATGAACGTGGTATTGTTTATATGTTTATGTTGTGGGTATCGTGTAACTTAAAGACTTCAAGCTCGGTCTTTAATTTTAGTATCGGATTTTCGTTCTCATTACCATCAAACTTTTCATTTTAAATTTCGAATATTAATACAGGTAGTATTTTTCTTTTATTATATTTTACTATCTATATTCTGGTCTCTGTGTAAATGTAATAAATCTTATTCTTAATGATGAACAGTCGGCTGGTAGACATACAAGTAATTCTAAAAATTATTTTAAATTTCGACAGTGAGTAACATATATTTGTTATATATATAAAATTAATGATTTCAAATGATAACTTATTTTTACTGTAGTATCAGCCACGTGGTTGAATCGGTAAAATTATTACTATTTTTTTAATATTTAAACTTGGAAAGAAATAATTTTCATCATTTTTCTTTATATTTCTTATGTTTACATTCATATTAAATCAAAATTTGATAATGTCAAGAGCTTTTAATATTAAAAGTAAGATAAAAAAAAATATTTAACTAAGGGAATTTTCATAACGATATAAATTTTAAAATTTTAATTAAATAATTTTTTATTGAAATAATTTTGAGTCATTCAATACATAAAATATTACACCTCGAGTTTTTAATTATCACCTTAATGATAATAAAATAAGCTAATCATACCAAGTACAGCTAAAAATAAATATTTACTTATGACATGACTACTTTTATATTTATTAAATTATAAATAATTAATTAATTACATAATGATCATCAATTTATTTTAATTAAACTTATAGAAGCAGTTTCAGTATAAAAACCTTGAGAAATTATACTCAATTTATCAAAGAAGATTACAAAATGGTTATTTGTCACTTTTTGGTTTGGTGCAACTGGTACTTGGAATTGCTCATTGTACTTTTTTAGTAATAATGGTGAGTTTTTCTTTATATCGATTTGTTATTATATTCAAATTATATCAATTGTACACAGAAAAAAAGTGTTTCTTGACGCAACAAAATTTTTACTCGCCCTAAGAAATTTTTTGCACTATAAATTGAAAATGAAAATTTTCTTGGGGGGGGGGGGGGGGGATTCTTGTGCCAAAAAATCCTTTTGTTCTGTGTAGCAGATGAAAATCATCTTTTAAAATACTTGTGAAAAAAATGTTTTTTTTTTTTCTAACTTGAAATCATAAAAAGTAACTAAAGCTCCGAAGAAAATTCCATGCTTATTTCCGTTATGTTTTTAAAGTTTCGAAAATTTTTGTTTTCAATTCATAATGCAAATAATTTCTTAGGGCAAGTAAAAATTTTTGACAGCACGAAATTCTTATTTTCTGTGTAAAAATGAAGCGGGAATTTTTCCTTTGTTGTTTAGCTTACAAAATATTATGTTTAAATCAAAAGCGACTATTTTCGAAAGATTTCTGTGTATTGAAGCCTCATCTTTGCAAAGATGATATCCGTCGTAATTATCTGATGCTACCAAACTGCCACAGCACGAAATACGACAAATTCTCAATTAGGTCAATTAGAATATGGAACGAATTAGCTAGTGGTTGCACGCAGCAGCTGGCATATTTTGAATTCCAAAAAACGTGCTATGATTATTCCTTAAATAAAATGATTGCTAATTAAGATAATGAATGGGATGATGACTAATCGTATTATTATTTTTTATGTCTATTATTTAACTACTACATGTACTATTGTGTATTTTGAATGGCCACAAGGAGTTTTGACTCTACGTCCAAATAAATAAATAAATAATAATTTATAATATTTTAAAGGTGGGGCTGAAGGAGTCCTTGCCTGATGTAATGACCTGGAGTGTAATGGGAGCCTTTTTATGTCCAGTGATAGCATTATCCTTTAGATCAAAACTTATCACCCGAGAAACTTATCTTCCTGTTGTATTATCTTGTGTTATCGTTGTGGTTCTTATTCTCGCCGACTTGGCAATACCTTTCTGGTACACATTCACTTACAGTGAGGCCATTCCAGCAATAAGGTAAAATTTTTAAATATAATTAAAAAACTGAGTCAAAGTATTTACCAGTAAACTTTCAGACCCGCATATTCTACACACGTATTATTGGCCTGCTACGTATTTCTACCACTGACAGAAAATCTTCATGCATTCATTCTTGGAGTTACAGCGACCTTGTGCTATCTAACAAGCCTGTCGTTAATAACTTATCGAAATGAACGAGATTATACTGGAAAAGTAAAAACAAAAATAAATAAATATTTTATCTAAGTTAATAATTATGCCGTAAAAATCAAGTTATTTTAATTTTAATTTTTTTCTTTATAGATTATTACTGATACTATTTATTACGCATGTGTCAATGGTCTTGGACTTTACTTTAGATTTATGAATGAAATCGTCATTAGAAAATCATTTTTAGATCGAAGAAAATGCGTTGAATCTACATTAAGATTAAACTATGAAAAAGATCAAGAAGTTAGTATAAATACAGATTTTATTATCAAATAAAAATAATAGAAAAAATTTAAAAAACAATTGTTTTGGTCAAATACTGTAAGAAATTGGAAGGGAATACGGATTTTATTTTAATTCGAATTCACTCCGTCATTCCGGAGTTTAAAAAAAAAATCACTCCGCATACGGAGTTTTATTAAACAGTGTAAATAGATAATCTATTTTGATTTCAATTTTAAATTATGTAAAACATCCAATTTTTATGATTTTCTTAAAAGCATTCTCAGACAGTACCCTCCCCCCCGCACTTTTTTAAAAGTAGATTTTTAAAAAAATTACTTACAGTTGTTATCAATTAGGAGTTGAACGAAATTTTATATATAAATTTTAGCCTGCAAAATTTGGCATTTTAAATAATAAAATTGACATAAAAATTTAAATGAAGTTTATTTAACAAATTTCATTTAACTTGTGATTGATAACTGAGAGTAATTTTTTTAAAATTTGTATCTCGGTGAAATTGTAACTGCGTTGTCCTTTTTTCAATCAATACTTAAATTTTTTTTTAATTAATTAATAAAATTTTAATACGGCTATGACAGTTAAAGGTCACTAAATATTTTTAAAAAGTGGAGGGTATAGTCTGAAAATGCCCTTAATAAGTAAAATATTTAAAAATTATCTAAAGTAGAGTATACGTAAAAAAACATTTGCCTTTTATTTTGACATCAGTTTTATTACAATACAACCGTATAGTCTAGTCAACATGTGCTTTTGAGGTCAAAATTTTTTATTCGCCTCGGAAAATTACGATCGAGGTGTCATTCGATTCGTTATCGCACCTAGAAACTTTTTGAAAAATTTGGAGTGGCGTTTGCAAAAATTACAAAAGTTATAAACAATTTAGTAAAAAAAAAAAAGGGGGTTTCGTTTTTTGCGAATATCTCAAAAAGTATTCAAAATTTTTGAAACCTGAAAAAAGATCCAATAAGAGGAAGAAATTTTCTAAAAAAAAAGTCCTACCTCCCCGAACTCTAGGACCAATATTTATAATTTTTTCAGAGGGTCGAAAATACGGCCGAAAACGGGAACTCTCGCTTGCGTAAGCTCCGCCCACTTCGGACCTTTAAGAAAAAAATATTATTTACTTATTACATATGAAAATTAAGAAATGAAAAAATTCAGGCACCTACAGGATAGATTACTGAACAAAAATCCGGCGATCAAAAATTTTTATCGTGATTTTTCAATTAGTTATCCATTAATTAATTAACAATTTGTTGTAGCACTAACATAAACATTGAAAGTAATTAACTATAAGTAATTAACTATAACAGATACGACAAAAGTTGCTTATATCTTTTTCATTCTGTATTAGTTAATGAACAAGTTGAGCTTTTAGCTGAGGCTGTAACTTTATAATCTTAAAAATTATGAATAAATGTGTCAGAATAAAAAGAAATTTTTTTCCTTTAATTTTTATAAATAATTGCAAAAAAATTATATAAATAATTAAGTTAGAGCTTTAGTTTAGTTATAAATTTGTTTAATAGCTGATTTAGAAGAAAAAAAGTCTTGATGAATATACAAGAAAACTTGAAATTAAATAAAAAATCGAAAAATTAATTTTTTTCCAAAAACTGATACTAGGCTATTTTTGTTGTATCTTCAAGAGTAAAAAAAAAATATTAATAAAAAATTAAATTGTTTATTGTATAAACAATTAAAATTTGAATAAAAATAAAAAATTTTTTTCAGACATCAAAGAGCAAGATGAATGATGATTAAAAAAAATGGTTCCTTAATTTTCATAACAAGTGGTAAAAAAAAATAGTTAATTGACAAATGCGTTTTTAAGTAATAAAAAAATTTTTTTTTAGAAACGGTTTTTTTTTTTAAAATCAAAATTTTCATCAAAGATTATGTTATAAAAAAAAATTTTTTGATTATCTTATAAACAACGCATTTGTTTATAACAAATTTTTAAACAATATCGGATAAAAATTATTAAAATTCATTTTTAAGTAGCTTATGATCATAAGGAAACGGACCAATAGCAATATTATAAAAAAAATATTTTTTTCAATGTTTAATCGAGGTTTATAATTTTTAATTTAAGTAAATTGTTAATAACAAAGTGAAAATTAACAATTTTTTAATTTTTCCAACAGGAATCTATTCTATAGCCTCTGTAAAATAGCTCCATAAAAGGAAAAAAATCCCAGATTTATAGTTTAACAATTATTGCACTTTCAATGTTTATGTTAGTGCTACAACAAATTGTTAATTAATTAATGGATAACTAATTGAAAAATCACGATAAAAATTTTTGATCGCCGGATTTTTGTTCAGTAATCTATCCTGTAGGTGCCTGAATTTTTTCATTTCTTAATTTTCATATGTAATAAGTAAATAATATTTTTTTCTTAAAGGTCCGAAGTGGGCGGAGCTTACGCAAGCGAGAGTTCCCGTTTTCGGCCGTATTTTCGACCCTCTGAAAAAATTATAAATATTGGTCCTAGAGTTCGGGGAGGTAGGACTTTTTTTTTAGAAAATTTCTTCCTCTTATTGGATCTTTTTTCAGGTTTCAAAAATTTTGAATACTTTTTGAGATATTCGCAAAAAACGAAACCCCCTTTTTTTTTTTTACTAAATTGTTTATAACTTTTGTAATTTTTGCAAACGCCACTCCAAATTTTTCAAAAAGTTTCTAGGTGCGATAACGAATCGAATGACACCTCGATCGTAATTTTCCGAGGCGAATAAAAAATTTTGACCTCAAAAGCACATGTTGACTAGACTAGTATACTAACACATTTTATTATAAAAAGGAACAACTTACCAGAAGTATTCTACCCCAACATTTTGCAGCGAAAATCAAGAAAGATTTTCGAGACATTTTTAAATTTATTGAAGAACATAAGAAACCACCGCCTAAAGGTCATCGACGCAAGTAAATAATTTATAAATTTTTATGATATAAATAACTTTTAATTATATTTAATTGTAAAATTATTTATTACAGTGATTTATATGTCGAAACACACAATAACGTTAGTATTTTATATGCTGACGTTGTAAATTTTTCGGGTTTAACAGTAACTTTACCCGTTAAAAAACTCGTTGAAACTCTTAACGATCTTTTCGGCAGTTTCGACGAAGCCTCGGAACGTCATAATGTGTTGAGAATAAAATTTCTTGGTGACTGTTATTATTGTGTAAGTGGAGTTCCCACGCCGAACGCTCATCATGCGAAAAGTTGTGTTGATCTTGGTAAAAAAACAAAAAAAAACAAAAAAAAAAAAAAAACGAAAAATAAGTAAAGTTATTTTGTTCTCTGATGAAACAAGTGAAAAAATATAAATAATAATTATAGGTCTAGATATGATTAAAATAATAAAAGATGTCCGTGGGAGAGTACGAAGAGAGAGTGGAGTTGATATTAATATGAGAATAGGTGTTCACTCTGGAAAAATAATATCAGGAATTTTAGGAGCTAACAAATGGCAGTATGACGTGTGGTCTAAAGACGTGGTGATAGCCAATAAAATGGAGCAAACAGGACAACCAGGAAAAGTACATGTGACTCAACAGACATTGGATCTTCTTGATGCTACGCAGTATTACTGTGTTCCAGTTGAAAATCTTATTGACGAAACTCTTAAAAAATACGATATTAAAAGTTATCTGATCACCCCGATTATAACGGAATCAACTATTCAACAGGTGCATTAAAAATTTAACTACCATGGTTAAGAAAAGTGATTAGAAAATATTTAAAAACAAATTTGAATGTTTTTTAATCTTTCTGAATTCTCAATAAAAATTAAAAGCGATTAAAAAATTTTTTTAGTGATTGAAAACTATTTTTTATCATTCATGCAATATAAGTGCTATCTTAGCGCACGCTCTTTTGTTCGCCAAATAGCTGTTTGCCCATTCAACTGTTTCCACGACATTTGTGTGCGTTATACGATTATCTGCCGGCGACAAGTAAATTTGAGTGCGACAAGTAAAATTTACTTCTAGTCGCATGCAGATTATCGTATAACCCACAGAAATTTCGCGGCAACAGTTGAATCAGCAAACAGCTATTTGGGGAACAAAACAGCGAGCACTAAAATAGTACTCATATCACATTAATAATAAAAAAAAGTATGTTCAATTCATGCGGTGTTGTCGATTACCCACACGAGCAAATGAGCGAACTCACTTCGTTCGTGCGCTCAATTTTGCTCTCGTGGGCAATCGAAAACTTACCGCACTAGTTGTACAATATACTATGGAAGTCTTCAAAAAAAATTTATTATTTTTGAATTTTTCTAAAGCTCTTCGTGAATCGAAATTTCAGTATTATTTAGCGATTGAAAAAAATTTTAAAGTATTTAAAACCGTTAATGATTTCAAATCATTCCAAATATCTCTAAAAAATATGATACTAAATTTAGCTGACATTCAATAATTTTTGGATTTTTTTCAAAACGATAAATTATAAAAAAAAAATATTTAAAATTATTGCATCTATAGTTATTTTTTCAATTTTCTACATGTGGATATTTTTAGATTTTTTTTTCTTTGTTTTTTTTTTAATTAGTTGAAAAAAAATTCAAAAATTGTTAATTGTCTGCTAACTTCAGGATCATTAAAAAATGGGGTTCAGATATTTTTTAGTGATCGAGAAGTATTTAGAGGTACTTAAGAAAATTGATTACTTTTGAATCCTATAGGATATTCTATAGATATCTTCATGAATCGAAATGTCACTATTATTTAGCTATAAAAAAAATTTCAAATTATTTGAAAATTGTAATATTTTTGAATTATTTTGAATCTCCGTATCAAGCGAAATTAAATTATTTTTGTTATTGAAAAATATCGTGAAGTATTTAGAAAATTGAATAACTTGAAATATCCTCACATTATTGAATAACGGGTGATTTAGAACTTTTTAAAAGGATTTAATGCTTAAAAATTAGGAGAATTAACAGTTTATGTAAGAATTGAAAAGTATTTAAAAAATTTTTTTGTAATCTTTCCAAATCGATTTTCTTAATCAGGGTAATATCAAGTATATGTTTTTTTTTTTAATTTATATGCTTATTGATAAGCGAGGCTTGTTGCAGAACAGTGAGAAAATCTTTACACTTTCAACGCCAAGTACACCACCGCCGCAGAATAAACACTATGTCCGGTGGTACAGTGGAAGGCCGAGTACAAATGTTGGAGCATCACGAAGTTCAAGAAGATTAACTTCGACTATGAACAACCATGCTGATGTATTTGCTGGAACATTTAGACGGAGAACACATTTTATGGATTCGTGTTTGAAAGATTATCATCTGATGTTGAAAGCTGCTGATGCAGAAATGGAAAATGCAATAAAACAGATGCCTCTCAATAAATGGGAGTAAGTTATTTTCATGAATAATTTTTTAATTTATAATAGTAATAATGTTTTTGTCGAAATATTTAATAGGCAATGGTCCAAATGGGAATCAATAAATCCTATCTTTCTCACATTCTCACATCTTAATTGGGAAATTCCATTTCTTCGTGAACCTGATCCATTATTTAAATTTTTTGTTGGATGCGCAGTAATTGTATTGCTACTTATGGGATTTATGCTTTTGGTACCCGCAATAAAGTTATCTGAGTATGTTTACTACTTTTGTAATTATAAATTTAATGTCGTTTATTTTACAAAATAATTTTTAGGTGGCATCAAAATACAACTCTTGGATATATTCTCGTTATGTTATTTCTTATTGCTCTTCTGCCGTTTACGTGGACCCATTTTATATGGAATCGATGTCAAGATCCTCATGATGAGCAAGATGGACATATTCCTCTACCTAGAAATAAATTGATCCATTTTATGTATCAATCAAGTATTAAAGTTGTTTGGAGCGCTGTTCTTAGAACTTTTCTGTACCTTGTTATTACAATAATGCTTGCAATTTGTGCCATGTTTGATATGCTGGTAAGACTTTAAGAAAATTATTTTTTCACAAAGAATATTTTTATTGAAAAAAGTTTTTTTTTTTTTAATTTCAGTTTGAATGTAAAAATGATGATCAATCTACAAAAAATAATACAACATCTAGTATTACTATGAATTACGCTCCGGAATCTGAATGCACTTCTTCAGCTTGGGTAAGATTGTTTAATATTTGTACTGTTAAAATTTTTAATTATTAGTTTTTAAATGAAAACTACATGGAGAAAAAAATATAGGGAACTTTATTTAAAAATATGAGTTTAAAATTATCAAATTGAATGTAAACTTAAAACGCTATTGAAATTTTGTAATTTTTCCTTGAAAATTAAATTTTTATTTATATTAAGTCATTTTTGTTATTTAGAATTCAATATGGTAAAGATTAACATCCATTATAGTAAACTTTATTTATTTATTTATCATAATTTTTTAACTTCCCGCTATGAAAATTGCAAATTTTCAAAAGAAAGTTCTTGGTTTCGGTCCGATTTTCGAAAATCGGGTTTTCATCAAATGTTGACGTTTTGAGATCCTAAGAAGCTATTCTGACTATTTCCGGATGGACGTCCGCGCGCGCGCGCGCGTGTGTGTGTGTGTGTGTGTGTGTGTGTGTGTGTGTGTGTGTGTGTGTGTGTGTGTAAAATTTTTTTGTCCGGCGATATCTTTGGAACGAATCAACCGATTTGAACGTTCTTGGTGGTAATCGAAAAGGGGTAATTATTTGGAAGTGGGGTCAACAGGTATTTCGAAAAGCAAAAATCCAAAACCTGGCAAATGGCTTAGGGACCACGTTTAATCCCAAGCATTTGTCGGCGGATTGAAGTTGTTTTTGCTTAAATAGATGTTATATAAGCTTTGATAAACCTTAGTATATAATTAAGGTATAAATTATGCTTAATTTCGAATTTATCTTTGAGATTTTTCAATTCCGTGCTACACTGCACTATTTGACATATTTTTCTTTTCATTCTATGTATTGACTCTTAAGTCAACCACCAAAACTTAAGGTATATGCCTATTTGCCATAATGTTTATAGTTTCGTCCTAAGTACGTTAACGGACTCGTCAGTAAGGCTATGTTAACGCACTCTTGCCTTAGACTACATCTCTTACTAGTACGGGCCGGCGTAAAACAGTGTTGTGGGTTTCTGCCAGACACTATACCAGCAAAGGAAGGCAGATACCATCCAAATTACTTGCAACAAAATGTTATGTGAGCTGTTGTACACATTAAAATACTGAAATAACAAAAATATGCTGATTTTCACTATTACAAGAGTTCAAAAATTATTTGTAACTCTTAGATCGACCTTTCTATCACCACCGTCCATCTTACGGTATTATATAAAATTACTTATATTTATTAGAAAAATTTATTTTTGAAAATTCACATGATCTTGTGTTAATTTTGACATTTTTTCACACTTCAATTGCAAGGTTCAAATAGATATCTGGTGTTAGAGACATAAACTCATACAGAAAATTCAATCCGCCGTGTAGCTGAACACGTGGAAAAAGTTTAATTATGGATCTTTAAGGTGTAAGCACTTGGAATTCTGAAAAATGTGGTTGACCCTGATTCCAAACAAATACCCAAAAAGGCTTACGAAGACTTAAAATTGATTAGATTTTGGAGTCGATCGGTCATGTAGTTTACAAGTTATACGCAAAATAAAAATTGAAATTTTTGTTTTTTTTAGGTTTTTTGCGTATACCTTATAAACTACTTGCCCTTTTGGAGCATATAAACATATAAACCCTAATATAACATCTAATCAGTTCGAAATCTTGGTGAGCCCTTTCGATTGCCATCAAAAACGTTCAAATCGGTTGATTCGTTCCAAAGATATCGTCGAACAAAAATTATTTTTTTTCAGTGAAGGTATTTTTTACTGGCCTAATAGATTTTTGTGCTCGAAGAGCTCGAAGAGCAATTACGTAAGCCAAGAAAAATCTTTCTTGGACCAAGCAATTTTCTTCCAAATTCGAGAATATTTT
Organism: Microplitis deprimator; assembly: GCA_964016945.1. Taxonomy (NCBI): domain Eukaryota; kingdom Metazoa; phylum Arthropoda; class Insecta; order Hymenoptera; family Braconidae; genus Microplitis; species Microplitis deprimator. The sequence continues at coordinate 11,152,456 of OZ024707.1, read as the reverse complement.
TTTCTTAAGTCAAGAAACTTTATTCTTGGCTAAAGACATTTTTTGTATTAAGTCAAAAAAAAAAAGTTCTTGAACTAAAACAAAAAAAAAATTTTAAACTAAGTAAAAAAATTTCTCAGCCCAAGTGATTTTTTTTTCAGTTCGAGAGTATTTTTTTCTCAACTTAAGAAATTTTTTTTTTTTTTTTTCATGGTGTGACGAGTCACAACATTCCCATATATAAAAAAAAAAAATTATTAAAAGAAAAACGAATAAACGCAAAAAAAATAATGCGTGTAAAAAATAAATAAATAAATTTAAATGAATAAAGAGAGAGAGAAAAAATAAGGCGAGTGAAAATAACAGTGTGCAGACGCAGTGCAAAAGAAAAAATTAGTACCAGGAGTCGCCGCTAGGCGCAGAAGAGCGCTGCAATATTTTCCTAGTTGGAATAGAAGTAATAAGTTCTGCTGAAAGGAGTGGAAAAGTCACTGGCAACTATTCGCTACAGGAGAATGTCCTAATAGAAGAGTACAAGTACCCTCGGGAAAAATACTTGTGAGTAGATTTTTGGGATGCTTTTCAGTCATATCAAACAGCGTAGAGGAATCCGAAGAAGCATCCATACAGATTATGTTTAAATACTAAATATAAATGTTTAATTCGTGAACTTGAATATTTTATATATTAAATGAGAATATTTAATTATTATACTTGAGTATTGTAATTAGTAAATATAAATTTTTAATTACTGAACTTAAGTTGTTCAAATACTAAATGAAAATTTTTAATTATTATACTTTAGTGTTTTAAACAATAAATGAAAATATATAATTACTAAATTTAAGTATTTTAAATGCTAAATTAAAATAATTAAATATCGATCACGAGTATTTTAAATACTAATCTTCGATTTTTAATTATTGAACTTGAGTATTTCAACTACTAGATGTTAATTTTTATTATTTAATTGAAATATTTTAATTACTAAATTAAATTTTTGTAATCATTTATTTCAAGTATTTTAGATACGAAATTTTAATTTTCTATTATTTAACATTAATAATTTTTTACTAAACCTGAGTTTTTAGTATTAATAGATTTCACAAGTATTTTTACTAGAATTAAGAAATTATTTACTTTATAACGGTGGGCCCTGGCTACTTCGTGTCCAGTAACCACGAACCACAGTTAATGAAATTTTCCGAATGATTATACTTAATAAATTTAAATTTTTAATATTAATATAAACTTTTAATTATTTTGTTGTTGGTTCGGAAGATCGGGAAAATAGATCTCAGGTTGTAGGTCAACTCGTTCTGACCGGAAATGCGGCTGAAATAAACTTATTCTAAGTAACGCTGGTAATGAAAGAAAATTTGATCAAAGAGACTCAATTATCTATTATAAATTTTATTTAACCAAATCTCAACTTTTATTTACACAATAGTTTCCCCTTTTATTAATTTTATTTCATAATTTATTAATCAAGATGTAGCGTTCGGCATGAAATTAATTCCTTATTAAATGCACAAGATTTATTTAGACGCAGGAAATAAAATGTATAATTAATTAAATTATGCTATGTTGAAGAGAGAGAAAATGGTTGTTACAATTTTGTCTAGACTTATCTGGTTGTACGTGGGCTTACTGGTGATACCGATCTCCGATTCGTTGCGGGCTTCTTGGACTCGATGTCGATCCTCTTCGGTAAAATTCCCACGTGCAGATGTTGTATATCAAACCACCACACTCACTCAGTAATCAAATTTGGTTTTTCTTTAACCAGACGAAGGAGTCTCACAAATCTCCTTAATTAATTAATTTGAATCAAAACCAGTATCACTTATAAAATTAATAATTTAGTTTTAATATAAATATAAGTTTTAATAGACAAAATTATTCAGGTAACAGCTTAAACGAAATAGAACTGATTACTGGGCTAAATGACTAGATATAATGAACTTATCGTTAGGCCGACTCATATAAATTGTAATGAGTCCTGGTGCTAGAGTAGGGACCTCGCTAAGCGTCATCAGTCCACTCTAGGTGGTGTTCAGGGCCTAAGTCCTCGAGCAAGTGTTTACTGGCCCTTTTATATGTTAATTTTGGAGGCGTGGAACTACCCCACTGTCGTCTAAATTCAAGTAGAATTTGATCTAGGGGTCCTCTGACATGGCCCCGAGTGACTGAGGAGTGTTAATTAACATATAATTATTCTAATAGATGGCCGTAGAATCTGTTAGATTTTGCGCTCGATTTTCAAGTCGTAAAATCAGAAACGCACGTTCACAACTTGGCACTATTTAAGTATCTAAAATACGTGAATCAAGAATTTTTACTTGAAAATATGCACTTTTTTCTCTCAGTGTAAGCTAATTATTACTTTTTGTGGCTTTCATCCATCAGATCACTTTACTTTTGTCCTATTTCAATCAAATTTATGGAAATTTTGCCAAATTTCTGAAAAAAAAATTTTTTTTTTGTGGGGCAGAAAGGCCCCTTTCCAAAAAATGATAATTTTTTTTTTCTTTTAAACTGTTTTCATTATTAAGAATTTATTTCTTTCTGCTGACGACTATTTTTTGTTTTATATTATTAAGAAAAGATTTTTTAAGGTGACATAAATCATTCCTTCTCTCTTAGTTTGATTATTATAATTGTTATTTTATAAAAAAAAAAAAACAATTCTATACTTCTTATTTGTCATTATTTTGAACCCAAAAATCGTGTTTTTTGACTTTTTGACTTTTTAGATTACAGATCATTTTGCATTATTTAAAAAATTTTATCAATTAAAAAATAAATTATTATTTTCGAATATTTTTAGTGGCCAAATTTGCGCCAACTATAGAAAATCAGCCGAAAAATGAATTAGTATATTAAATTTTTTATAATTTGACCATCAAAACTTGAAAGAATTATTTTTTCAGAATTTCTGGCTGGGCCATTTTGCCCCAGGTTTCATCCGTAGGATTAAAAATGCACAAATATATCGGATTTAAAGAAATTATAAGAAAAAAAAAAAATTTTTTTCGATCAAAATTTTAGGGGGGCCGCTCTGCCCCAGGGGGGCAAATTTTAACACTGGCCGCATTGAATCCATGATTCGACAGATTCAGAGTACAATTTTTCACAGAAAATTCAAGCAGTATCGTCAACAGCATTTAAATAAACTTAAAAAATGTAAAGCAAATGAAGAACAATTTTATGACAAAATTTTTGGAGGGGGCCCACTTTGCCCCATATTTTCGATTTTTCAATTTTAATGGACACAGCTTATCAATGTTAATTAACAAACAAGGGCCTATAAAGTTGTGTAACGATTAAAAAAAAAGTAAAGATAATCCCATTTCTAGCTTACGGGGCCCACTTTGCCCCACCCTCCCCCCCTATATCAGAATCCACAGAAATTAATATTAGGTTTCATTATAAGTAATTTTTACAGAATCCGAGGTATCTGGATTTCTATGTCTATCGTCTATTGATACGCGTATATGAATAAAAAAAAACAAATTAATATTTTATTGGCAAGATAATTTTTAACAAAAAAATCTGTTAATTTATGCTCTTTCTATCAATATTTGTAATAAGTTATTGATTTATTTATTAACTCAAGAAGTATTTACATTTGTGTAGAAATTACAAATAATTTTAATAACAAAAATAAATTAGGAATCGTAGAAAGATATTGTACTCCAGAAGTTTATGAAAACACATACACTTTTTATAGGATTTGTATCAATAAAACGTGACGCTTTTTGTTAATTTTCCTAATTCCTAATCCATACAAGATTCTTATATGGATTTTGACATGGTGCATTCCTATGGGAAATCGAGGTAAAAATCTACATAGGAATCCATCCGAAAACGCCATGTGGTAACCCGCATAGGATTCTAAGCTGGATTCCCGTATGGATTTTTTCGATAGAGATATTAATTAGCATTTTATGATTTTTACAATAAATTTGGTAATAAATAATAAAAATAATGCAATTATTGATTCGCACTAGTATAATATATTTTACTAAAATATGTAACATATTATTTTTTCTTTTAAGCACTTGTCCGAAACCTGTTCATTGGCAATTCTTACCAGTTTTCTTTTTCTACGAGTCCATTTCTTCCTAAAACTTATCATTGGGTTTGGAATTGTTGGTTTTTACACTTGGAATATAACTGAGTATCGCTCAAGCATTTTCCAAACTGGTGAAACTTGGCATCCATATTTAGAACCCAGATATGCACATATTCTTAACGTAGCATTTCTTACTTTTTCTCTCCATCTTATAGATCGTCAGGTAATTTATTCATTTTTATCGAATTACATTTATGTTTTTATCGAATCGCTATCTTTTTGTTTTTTATAGGCTGAATATTTAAGCCGTTTAGACTACCAATGGAAACGTCAATTAACTCAAGAACAAGACGAAGCTTTTCATACAAGAAATGCTAATAAATTATTGCTTCGTAATATTTTACCTGAACATGTTGCAGATTTTTATTTAAACATGAACAGATCTGAAGAAAATGAATTATATCACGAGTCGCACGATTTAGTTGCCGTTATGTTTGCGTCCTTGACAAATTTATCAATTGACGAGAGCAATATTCTGATAGATCTCAATGAAATAATATGTGAATTTGATAAATTATTATTTGAGCCTGGGTTCATATGTCGTATAGAGAAAATAAAAATTGCTGGCACAACGTACATGGCAGCATGTGGTTTAGAAGCCCAAAGACGTGATTCAATGGAAAGTAATAATGAATACGGTGACACTTATGTAGTTAAAGTAATGGCGGAATTTGCCGTGAGAATGTTAGAAATTTTAGATCGACTTAATTCTAATACGTTCTCCAAAAGTACAAAACCTTATAAATTACGTATTGGAATATCACACGGAGAAGTTACTGCTGGTGTAGTTGGAGCACAAAAACCACTCTATGATATTTGGGGCGATGCTGTTAACATGGCATCGCGAATGGATACTACAGGTGTTCCTGGTAAAATTCAAGTCACCACGGAAACAAAAAATGTTCTTGAACAAAATGGAATAAAGTGTTATTTGCGTGGTGAAACCTGGGTAAAACCCAAAGGACTTGTCACAACATATTTTGTTGGTGTTGACAAAAATAACCGACTCATAAATACAGATATTCTAGAGGAAACGAATCTCTGATCTTTAATAAATAAATTATTCTATTTTTGAAATATTTTTGTTATTAATTTATTTTTTATAATTTTAATAATAATTGGACTCCCAGAAAAAGAAAAATATTAATAATTTTCAGTTAACCGAAGAATCGAAAATTATATTTTTTAGAGTATAATAATTTTTAGAGATTTCATAAGTGTATAGTATAATAATTTAGTTAAAACTTTTAAATTAGACTTGACAATTACTGTAAAAAATGTTATTTTAACAAGCTAAAATAGTATACGCACCTTGGCCAGTACAAAAGAAAGCCTCAAACCACATGTTTGTTAGTCTCGGCTTCGCCTCGGCCAACAATTACATGTGTTCTGAGACTTTTCTTATTTTATTGGCCTAGGTATGTAATATACTAGTAAAAGTCAACATTTTTTGTGTGTCGCCACTGACATTTAAAAAGTTGAATTCACTTCTCGTATTACCCGAATTTCGTGTTGAAATTTTAACACAATTTTGGGTCGAAATTCAACACAAATAGTATCTGTTAAAAAATAAGACAAATATTGTGTTTACCGTTTCTACGCACAGATTATGTTGATTTTAACATAATGCTTTTACTATGTTTAAATTTCAGAATGAATCTCGAAGATATTGTGGACGAAAAATGTATAGAAATAAAAAAAAAATCAGATGACAGCGGACCTTGTACAATAGACAAAAAATTAAAGAATGAAGACAAAAAAATAACGCGAATAAGAATAATTTCAGGAGCGTCTGTCTTTGAGATTTTTCAAGACAGGCGAATACACATCAGCGATATTTGCTGATTTCAGTGATGAATTTGAAGATTCTTCTGTCTATTACGCAGAGGTTGCATTCGAACGGTCAGCGTCTGATGTCAACATAAAGGTAAAATTAAACCGTTTCATTTATTTTATTTATCTAATAAATTTCGTTTAATACTATTTAGTATTTTTTTTTTTATTTTTTTTTTATTGTAATTGTTTGAGAATACATATTCTATAACAATGTGATTGCCTTTTATGTCGCAACTGCTTCCTTTTTCTGCCTTCATTGTGCGGCTGTGGCCCGACTTGTGCTTATACTGTACTTGTACCATTACGGTGATACCCTACCCCTCACCTAGGTTGTGGGAGTATAGGGGCAAGGGAAACCACAGAGAAAACCTTTGCCAGTACAGTTCGGTTTGGGTGAGGCTCTAGTGATCGACAAAATTCCCATTTTACCGATCACTAGATCCTCATCCCGCGCCTAACGCTCAGAGACCTCCGATCGAGCTCAACACGTGGCTAAGCGGTCACCCAGCCAAGCAGCAATCCTGCTCGATGCTGCTTAACTTGGGTGATCGCCCGAGCCACACGAGAACCGCTCGGCTGCCTGTGGCGCCTTAATACTATTTAGTATTCCTGAAACGTTATTTTAATTTTTAGTTGACAATCAGAGGTTTCAGACTACAGAAGACTTAAATTTTGTCAATGAACGTTTGAGAAAATTACTGGATAACAGAAATAACGGACAAGAGAAATTATCAAGTCCTCCAATTAATGGAAATGATGACAATATCAGTAGCAGCGATGACTTGACTGTAAATAATTATGCTAAAAGTTTTACTCGAAATGCTCATGGACTTTTAAAATTAGAGGGATTTCTAACAAATAGGCGTTATGACCAAAAAAAAAAACCAAATGTGGAAAATAAAAACACATTATTTTGTAATGAAAATATTGAAGCTGATTAATTTAAAAATTACAGAAATGAAGGAACGACTTTCGAAAAAAATCGATTTGATAGAAAACAAAAAAAGTGAAAAATTTGATAAAATTTGAAAATTAGAGTAAAAAAAAATTCTAATGTAGTGCAATAAATAAAGTAACTTGATTTCATTTGAAAATATTTTTTCTCAAACCCAAAACATATACATTCAATATTTTAATTATTTTAAAAAAGCATAATAATAACATGACGGATATAAAAAATGCCTTTCGAGACATAACTTAAACAATAAAGTAAAAAAATAAATCCCACGCTGAAATTAAGGATGTGGATCCTAATTTGCTTCTTTTGATGGATCCCGTTTGTGCACACTCAGAGAAAAGTCGATAGTCATGTTAACTAAAAAGTTTCAACTATTTAAAATTAATTCCTAATACTATTTCCGATAGTAATATTAACTATTCATTAATTGCTGAAACATAATAAAATTTATTGGTACTATTCAAATTCGATAGTGATTAAAATTTTTTATCGTAACTACTGAAATGTAGTTAAAATTAAATAAATTTTAAGTAATTACAGCAACTTTTTCGTTAGTTCAAGTAACTAAAAAAATTTTTCAATTGTAAGTGTTGATTAATTAATCTAGTCGACAAATTGAAAATGGTCTAAAATAGAGATACTGCTCTTAAAATTATGTGTGATAAATCATTGGATCCGGAATGACGCCTAGAAAAATTCGCAAAAAGCGTGTATTGGCACATAAAAAATTGCAAAAGTTATAAACAATTAAAGATGAAAAAAAAGTGTGTGTGTTAGCTCCGACGCACAATTGGAGTTTACTCCTTCAGATCGACTGTCTAAATAAGCACAAAAAAGGCTTACTAGTCTCAGAAAAAAATTAATACCATATCAAATGTTAAATAAACGAATCAATGAAAATACCTAAATAATGTATTTTTATTCTATTTGAGTCTAGTCGAGAAGTTGATTTCCTGCGAAAAATAGTTACAGGTCTCCTAAAAATATGGTTGATGGCTTAAACGATCCGGAATGGTGCCTAGAAAAAGGCGTTTTTTGGATTTTTTCTGGAAAAATGAAATTACAATTGTTATTAACAAAAAACCGTTAAAAAAATTAGCCGTCCAGCTTATTGGAAAAATCTCAAAAAGTACAAGTGATACCTCAAATATTAAAAAAGTTTCTGAAAGAGCAGAAAATTTTAGTAAAAAAGTTCTCGACTCTCCGAATTGTAGCTCCAATATTTATAATTTTAATTTAACATTGAAAATCGGCTTTTGCGCAGCAGCTTCGGCATGCGCGCGCCGCCACTCTAGTGAGCGTAGTTTTCAAATAATTTTTTTTATGCAATTAAATATTACTTAACAGATTTAAAAAAAATCTGGTGTCATCTAGACACTTCAAAGAATATGATTCCACGGTAGTAAAAGTTGTATCACCATTTTTAAGAAAGTTATTCAATTGTGAATCAACATTTTTAACTTCCCGTTAAGAAAATCGATGATTTTCAAAAATTTCGGGAAGTTATTGTTTTCACCTCGATTTTCGAGAATCGAGTTTTCATCAGATGTCGACGTTTTGAGGTCCTAGGAAGCTATTCTGACTATTTTCAGAATGATGCCCGAGTGTCTGTCTGTGTGTGTGTGTGTGTGTGTGTGTGTGTGTGTGTGTGTGTGTGTGTGTGTGTGTGTGACCGGTTTATAACTTTTAAACTAATGAACTGATTTGAATGGTTCTTGCGGCAATCGGAAGAGCTTGTTGGTCATCAATTTTTCTGAAAATTTCAGATCATTTGATCAAGTAGACTCGAAAATATTTGCGAATTACGAAAAAAAATTTTTTTTTTTTTTTTTTAGTTTTTTATTGATTTCTCAGAAACGAGTCGAACGATCGACTCCAAAATCTAATCAGCTCTAGAATTTGATAAAACGCGTCGATTGCCGCTTTAGCCATCTCAATCGATTAATTTGTTCGAGAGATATCGTGGGAGAAAGAAATGGTAAAAAACAGTTATTTGCGAATATCTTTGAAATAACTCAACTAAACAATTCCAAAATCTGATCAGCTCTAGATCTTAATGTAATATGTCGATTGCCGCCTCAACCATCAAAATCGGTTAATTTGTTCGCGAGATATCGTGGCGTTGAAAAGTTAAAAAAATAACAATTTATGTTATTTTTTCCGGGTAAATTATAATATAATGTACTAAAATGTGTCTGAAGCCATACCAACTTTTCCTCTTTATGGTTTCTTTCGATCATCATATAATGTCATCTAACTTGTTTTTTAGTTTAAATCATATGATCAACAAAAAAATTGAAAAAACACAGTTTTTAATATTTTTCGCAGATATATCATATTTTATTTTTTCTGAAATGAGTCAAAACTTATTTAAATCTTGATTTTGATTTCTGCCTCAATACACTTATTTAAATGAACATAGTCGGGAATTAAATTTTAAAAACCGCTTCTTCATAAATGATTTTCGATTCTTAAATTTACAAATTTTAGCATAAAACGTAACTCCTTGAGCTCGAAAACAGCGGGAAGTATTGGGGCTGGCCCGCAGGGCCAACCGACGCCCGGATTTTTTTTTTAATTTTAAGCTATGACTGATTTCATATTCTTGTTAGGCATATTATATGATTACTTTTCAAATTTTTTCATGCCATTTTATAAACTTCATAAACTTTTTATAAACAAATGGATTAATTAAATATTTAAACAAATTTTTTTTTCTCCATATTGTTAGCGTAAGGAAATTGATGATTCTAAAAAAAAATTTTTTTGTTAAAACAATATCTTATTGTTTATAATCGTTTTTTTCATATTTTGATTAATTAAATAAATAATTAAGGAATCATTTTTTTTTAATCATAATTTGCATTTCTAAATATAATGACAAAAAAAATTATTTATTATTTTATTTTATTTATTTATTTATTATTCGATCATGGAGAAACGCTCCCTGTGATCAAGACCAAAAAATACAGTAACATAAGTTTTAAGTACAAAATATAGAACCAGATAAAGACATCAGTACATTAGCATAGTACATTAACTTCAGCACATTAACTTCAATACAAACATTTCATTTTACACTAGAGCGTACAAATTATACAATAACAATACAGATTGCACAGATTAGTGAAATTATATAGATCGCAATTGTTTAGGTCATTAGGTCATTAGCGTATATACAATATGTGTATAACTTATAGCGAGTATTCATATATAATTATTTGTGTATAAGATATTCTCCGCTAAGATTGAATTTCTTCGAGTTGCAATAAGTGTAGGTAGCATCTATTACGAAACTCATCTAACGTTGCCGACGAGGTAACTTCAGTTGGAAGTTCATTCCAAAAAAAACATCCAATAATTATAAAAGATTTTTGAAAAGTCGTCGTGCGTGCGAACGGAACTTGAAGGGTATCCGTTTGCGCGAGGTTTCGTCGAGATGCAATATTGGATCTAAGTATTAATTGGCGACTAAATAGGCCGGGTCTCATAAGGCATAGAGCTTTATAGAATTCGCAGACAACAAGTTGGAGTCTACGGTTATTCGCTAATAGCCAGCCAAGATGACGCCGATGACGGGATATATGCTCCCTACGCTTAATACGAAGTACAAATCGTACACAATTGTTTAAGGAAACTCGTAGAGATTTTTCAAGTTCAGATGTTAGGTTTGTTAAGACGCAGGCACAGTAATCAAAAATGGGTAAGACCAGGGCAACTATAAGTTTACGTTTTAGCGGAATACTTAGATTTCTATCCTGCATTCTGATTTTGTACAAGGCATGTGCAGAACGTGTTTTAATGTTAGCTATTTGACAGTTCCAAGTGAGTGTGCTGTCAAAAACAACACCTAAGTACCGAAAGGTATTAACTATATCGATTTGTTCATTAGAAAAATAAAGCCGAATGTTGTGAGTGGCAATATTATCGTTGTTAAGCCTACATAGATTTATTGAACTACCGAATATCATTGCCTTGGTTTTAGATTTGTTTATATTAAGCTTGTTTAATATAGACCAGTCTGCGATACGTTGGATATCGTCATTCATGCGTTAGACGCCATCAGCTATATCTAATGGCTTGCATCGTAAGGAGATGACAAGATCATCTGCGTAAAGCAAGTGAAGACAGTAACGTAGGCATTTCGGTAAATCATTGATAAAAATTCAGAAGAGTAGAGGGCCAAGAATGCTGGCTTGAGGCACACCAGAGCTAACATGTATCCATTCTAATTTAATATTATTACTAGCAGTTACAGACTATGAACGATTGCAGAGGTAAGAATGGAACCATTTGAGAGATTCTAGTGAAATACCAAGCTCCATAAGCTTATACATTAGTAGCGAATGATCTACGGTGTCAAACGCTTTTGAGAAGTCGAAGAAAACCGCAAGGGTGATTTCGCCCTCATCAATACCAAATCTAATATCATCGGCTAACCTCAAAGCAGCCGTCTGTGTCCCTATACCTTCTCTAAACCCTGTCTGCCTACCATCGAGCAAATTATTATTTGACAGGTGTTTTGTGAGCTGGTTATAAACAATTATTTCTAAAACTTTAGATAAGGCACATAATAGAGATATTGGTCGATAGGCAGACAGAGATGAGGGGTGTCGCACTTTGGGCAAAGGTTTTAACAAAGAAAATTTCCACAAAGAAGGAAATACACCATTATTAATAGAAAAATTAAATATGTCAACAACAAATGACAATAATACATTTAGTAACGCTTTATACACTGATATAGATATGCCATCAAGTCCTCTTGAATTAGTAGATATACGTTTAATAGCAGTTTCAACACAATTTCGACCTGTTTCATGAAGGCAGAAATCCGTTTCTTCAGTGGCGATATAATCTTCAGGAATAAGTTCATTGAACGCAGGTAGTGGATCACCTGAAGAGACAGCAGCAAAGTGCTTATTTAACTCGGTAAGCGAGATTGCAGGCACATGATGGGATTGAGAACCTTTTCTAGTAATCCCCAGGTTGTCGAATTCCCTCCAAAAGGTTTTAGTGCTACCAGACTTGTAGAACTTAGACTGTAAGAATGAATTTTTAGCATCTGATAGCTTATTTTTGAACTCACGCCGTAGGTTAACATATATAACGTTCCCTACTATTTCACACGACCCACGGCGGAGTGTGGTTAATGTCAAATAGGCGTTATGGCCCTCCGTTGGTGGAAAAACTGAAAATAAAATAATAACAAAACAAAAGTCCCACCTGGAGATATCCCGAATCTCCCTGGACCCACAGCTCTGCTCAGGCTGGGTTAGAAATCCTAGTTGGGCGCCAGTTCGTGTGCCCCACGAACAAATTCAAAATTCCAATAAAATAAAATACCACGGAGGAAAATAAAAATGAAAAAATAAATGAAATACAGGATAGCAATTTCAGGGTTAGGAATAGGAAAGCAAGAAAAAGATAGCAGTAATTAAAATAATAAATTTAAAATAATACCGAGTTGCTGACCATTTGCCTTTAACTATATTTAAATTAATAGAAACAATATAATACTTATTAAATTTTGTTTATCCCAAAAAAAACAGACAGTGTCAAGTAAAATAATAATAGAGTGCTTGTAATAATAATAATCGCACAATAATAATATAATGCTTGTAAATAATAATCGCAAAATAATAATTTAATATTTGTACATAATAAATGTCAAATAATAATATAGTATTTGTAAATAATCGCCAAATAATACTATGTTACTGATAAATAATAACCGCAAATAATAATATATTGTTTGTAAATAATAACAATCGCAAAATAATAATATACTATGGTAAATAATAACAATCGCAAAATAATAATTTAGTATTTGTAAATAATAAATCATAACTCCGTCGCACTCGACACTCAGTGCGAGCAAAGAAATAGCAGTCGTGGAATCGGTCAGCAATTATATCCACCGCACCGTTCCCGTGTATAACAAACTAATACTAATACTATTAATAATACTCAAGTATTAGAAACCACCATTAAATAATTCAACTATTGAACATATTATTTAACCAATAAATAATAATAATAATAACAACTGTAATTATTGCATTGGTATTCTGAGCTCAATAATTACACACTTCATCATATACCTATGAAAATTATTAATACTCAGAATCGACCATCTCTTTTACTCTTATACGATAGACAAATGGCCACCAACGCGGGAACAAAATTACACGCCAATGTATTAGCCAAAAAGTACTTACAGTTTACGTAATTAATCAACTCCCTTGGTTGCACGTTAATACGGTAAATGTATTTTCCTTTATGCTTTTTGTCAAATACTCGAATAATGCCAATGGATTTATATTACTACTCAAAATACCAAATGGCGTCAAATTTATAATTATACAAATGCAACAGAAGCACACACGCTACTCTTACAGAGACTAACCCACGTCTGACCACGGCAGCACGTGAATTTAATGCCGGCACTTCGGCCGGCGCCATTTTGTCATAGATCTCACTTCAACCAGTGGAGATATATATTTGTCGCATGTTATTTCTTTACAGTATCACCAACATAATACATAACTTTGGCCGTGTAATTTATCCAGTTCCCGACACTAAATGACCAATTGTCCCTTTCATAATTAATTATTAATATGATTTACAAATAAATCAATCAATGATTTAGTCACCAAACTAGTAGATTTATTTATAATAAATAAATTTACTAATGCCAACTGTTGCGTTGACGTGCAGGCGTCAAGCATTAATAATAATCACAAGCACATGAATCAAATGCGCAATTATTTCTCCCAGCGTTACAAAATTAAAACATATGCTCAAATTAATCAGTGAAATCTCCTGATTCAAATACAATTTATACCTAAGAAATCAATAAAGTATTATTAACACAATAATTAAAATAAAAGCTTATATATAAACGAAATAATTATAATAACAAAATATTGGATGAGACGTGTGAGCAGCGTGTGCTGCCCTCTGTTGCCCACCGACCTGATGCGAGACTGCCGCGATATTAAAATATCGTGACACATATCTTGTGAACAGGTAACCAGAAAAGTTTCGTTTGGAAGCACGATAGCAAGCATCCCTTTCTCTTTTTAATGCACGAAGCTCAGTAGTCATCCATGGAATTGGTGGTCGATTGAAAACGATCACACGTTCCGGAGCAACGGCAGTAAGCAAATCGTTGACAAATGAGTTGAAGACATCGAGCTTGGAATTAATGTCAGTCTGGAATTCGAAGAGCTCAGTATCATAGTTAGCGATAAAATTTTCAACTGCATCAGCAGAGATATTTTTAATAGGCCTGTATAAGATATGTTTTGGATTGCTGCATAGTGTTTGATACTTGATAGATGCATAGATTAGATCATGTTGTAACGGGGTGGAATGCTTCCACCTTGCGTTTAAATTCGAATTTCGACTCGCGCCAAAAGAACCGGCCTCCTTTAACAACTGTCAACATTTGAGAAAATACAGTCACTGAAGCGCCGGGGTCGCTACGGTCGAGTCCCGACATTTGGTTTTAGGGGTTGGTCAACCTGAGTGGAGAGGTACGAGGCCCAGAGATGACGAGCTGTCGTTCTCTTGGCTCGCAACAACCGCCGTGGACGGACGTGCTCTACCACTACCATCTTGGTTTTCAACTACCATCTACTACTACTACACGTGCTGAAATTATATTCGTAATGGGCCAAGAGCACATAAGCCCACGACTCGTGGAAGCTTATTTTACTTAAGTTATTTAAGTTTAATTTAATTAATTTATTATATTAATAATTATTGTGGATTAGACCTGGTGGATTTGGAATGGATTGGTGGACTTGGAAGGACTGGTTATGGTTTTGGTTATGGAGGAAAAGGTTCAGTAGAAAGAAGGACTGGTTTGGATTGGAATTGTTGGAGTAAGTGAGTCGAGTCGTTTATTTATTGTCGGGTTAACTATTTTATTTGTAAAATAATATTTTATAATTGTCGAGTCGTTTATGTAATTAATTAGTCGAGTCAATTGTTTTAAATTTAGTCGAGTCAGTAATATTCTGTAAAGTCAAGTCGAGTCAGTTTCATCAGTCATCTATATTTATTGTTCATGGTTTCATTCATTTTTCATTTGTAAAGCGACTTCGTTAAATAAATGCCATAGTTTCATTTGTCAATGTTAAATTTATACTTCATGAATTAATAACAACCTTCCTGATAAGTTAAGTATAAGATCTCTCTCTAATTTTATTACTGCGTGGTCCAGTACGGGGTTACCCTTATCCTGAGATTACTGAACATAGCTGGACAGATACGTAAGACACCTTTAAGTTTTACACATGTGTGGGTCCTTGTTTTATTAAGACCACATTTAATTAATAAAATAAGTGGACCCATTACAATGTCCAGAGAGAAATGGCTGTGAAGACTGCCCTCAGGCAGTGAGCATCGAGAGGTTACTAACAGCGCAAATGACAATCCAAGTATGAGATGATTTCGTATGATGTGTGGGTTCAAGCCGTATAATCTCCAGCCCTTGTAGTGCAAAATATTCTTTAAGGTTAATAGAATCTTTAGCGTTTAGTAGCATATTAGTATTAAAGTCACCCATAACACACACAAATTTGTATTTTTTTACAAATTTCGCCAGCTCGATTTCAAACGTTTCTATGTCGCCCACAGATGGTGATCTGTAGACGATTGCGATAAGTAGTTTGGGCTGTGACGGGCTCCAGACCTCGGCTAATAAAAATTCCGTAACATCAGTGCTTGGTAATGATTCCGACGAAGTTAGTATACGAGCTAAAAAACCATCACAAACATATAATGCGACTCTTCCTCCAATCCTTCCTCGACGATCTACACGCAGTACAGTGTAAGATGGCATGGCGACTTGTGCATCAGAAATAGCATTATTGAGCCACGATTCAGTAACCGCGATCAGATTATAGGCATTGCTGTGGAAGTAGTCACGAAATTCGTCCATGTGGGCAGTGGATGCTAACGACTGTGCGTTAAGACAGCAGATATTGATGATTGGAACAGATATTGATGTAGTAGGATAAGTCTTTCGAGTAAATCTTTGAGCCTGTTGTGATTCTGAGGTATTGTTAGATCCAGTGCTGATGTCTGAAGAACGTTATAAGTTGAGATGTGAAAGATTTGTAGTGGGCAGTATTTTAATCGGCTTAGAATTCTGATCTTTACGTAGGAAGACTGCTCCATCTTTAATCCAAATAAGCTTTGAGTCTATTTGTGGAAATTTATTGTAAACTTCCCTGCGTAGCTGATATAGTTCAGGTGGTATACGTGGGTTGATGCTAACTTTGCTGGAAGGCAACAGTGCATCTATTGAGGAGGCCCGTAGGTCTGGTACTTTCTTCTTAGCTTCAATAGTTTGTTTACATTTTAGCGGGGATGTGAGCTCAATAAGGATTGCACGAGATCTTGTTCGGGTATTACTACTATTATTATCGTTAGGTTCAGAGTTTGGTACCATGCGGCCAATCCGATGAGCACGGACAATTTCACCAGAGCACAGAGGCACGCTGAGTCGATTAAACAGGGCAGGTACAAAGCCCTGAGCTAATTTCTTTGGATTAGTTGTGGAATCCGTTTCTGGAACTCCTGTGACGACTAATTGATTTGCAACACTAAAGCAGGCCATACGCAGTAGAGTTGCACGATTAGAAGAAGAGTTTACAGTAGACGAAGTATCAGAGATTTTATCTTCAATCACCTTTAGGCGAGAATCATGATCAACAATATCATGTACGACTTTATCAACACTATCTGAAACAATACAAACGTCTTCAGCAATCGAACTGTAAGTAGCTTGACATACCTTAAGCTCTTTTTGGATTTTCTTATTGTCTCCTTGGAGCGACTTGATATCGGCAGACATAACTTTAATAGTACTCTTGTGATCTTCAAGACCACCCAGTCTTTTATCAATTTTATCAAGCAGGTGAGACACATGATTTTCAAAAGTGCAAGATGGGCATTTTAGACTGACAACATTTCCAGCCTCTGAAGCATCGATAGAGTGTTTCGTAGCCACACAGTCAGAGTGGAAAGAATAAAAACACTTTAGTCTAGTTGTTACCGAATCAGATACTTTGGTAATCTCAAGGTAACATAGAGCGCATTTTGATAGTTAACTTGACAGACGGTAGATGGGAGCACAAGTTCACTTAGGAGCAAAGTACTGACCGACGGATCTATTCAATTATATAGTTAGTGACCGAAAAAGTCACGCTGAGCAATAATATAAATTGATTATGATGTAAATTAAAAAAAATTTACGTCAACAATTTATTCATTTATTTGTTTAACAATTTGTTATAAGCAATTTTTGTTTATTTTAATTTTTTTCTAGAACATCAAAAATTTACAAATACAGCAATCTGCACCAATGTGGCAAAAAAAATTTTTTCTTTTTTTTAAAAAACATCTGGATTTTGGAACATAACCAAGTCCAAGCACTGACTCGATTTGACAACAAACAAATTGCTGTAACTTTGCAACTATTGCAGACACAGTTTTCGACCTTCAAGTCGTTTTTATACAGTATGAGTTAAGCTTTCTTATAAATTTTAAACCTAACGTTTATCTGTTATAGTTCTCTAACAACACGAATTTATTTATAAAAATTATAAATACGTTTGTAAGAAAAAAAATTTTTTTTTTAAATCATTATTTTCTTACGCTAACAATATGGTGAAAAAAAATTTTTCAAAAATATTTAATTAATCTATTTGTTTATAAAAAGTTTATGAAGCTTATAAAATAGCGTGAAAAAATTTGAAAAGTAATCATATAATGCCTAACAAGGATATGAAATCAGTCATAGCTTAAAATTAAAAAAAAAAAATTACTTAACATACATTATTTAAATTTGTAATTTTTTTGTTACACTTTAAAAATCAATAATTAATTAAATAAAATATTTTATAAACTTTACCCTGGCGGATCCTTTTCCACCGTGGGTTTCAGTGTTAACTTAGTGTAATTCGAATTACACTGAAAATACACCGGAATTTCACGTGTATCACACGGTGGGTTTGTGAAAATTTTAATTTCAGCTTACCCTTGTTTCACAGTAATCTACTGGCACTCGTTTTACACTCTATTACCATTAAATTTCCACTGTATATCCTAGTGATTCGAGCGCCACCGTACAAACTCGGCGTATCAACGGAGTTTCGACGGTGTTTTTCGGTAAAAAGCGGTGTTTTGTCTGCCATGATGACACGAGGCTTCAACTGTGTTTTCTCGGAGTTTTTACGACGTTTTGTCTGCGTTTTCTAGCGTATTTTTGATATTTTAAAATTTTGGTTTGATTAGTATGTAAAATAGTTATTTTCACGATAAAAGAGAACGTGGACTGAAAAAAACCGTATAATATGGTGTAATTTAAGCGTAAAATTGATATTCCCACTGGAACAGCCGCCATGTAAAATAAGTGTAGTTTTGGTGTACTCTTTATTTCATCGAAGCTCCGGTGAGAATAGCGTGTAAAAATCGTGTAATACGATGTAATTTAAGCGCCCGAGTAAAAAAAAAAATTATACATAATTTTATATAATTATATATGATTTATATAAAATTATATATGATTCATATCGAATTATACATATACCCGGGAAAAAATGATCAGACCTGATCAGACATGAACAGGCATGAGTCTTCAGGCCTGATCAGACATGAAAAATGACCATGCCTGACCAGGCATGCTCAGGTCTGATCATGTCTGTTCATGTCTGTTATGGCCCACCCGGGTAAAAAAATTATTGATAAAAAATGGCCCTAAATAATTATATATAATTATAGATAACTATATTATACAATTATATATAATTATTTCTATAAAAATAAAAAATTCGAGCGTGTGCAGGATTTGAACCGTAGACCTTGCGCTTGGAAGTTTAACCCGCTACCCGTTGACCTAAGAGATTGACTTGAAAAGAACGTTTTGTATAAACTTTAAGTATTAAAAATCTTATACATGATAGATTCTTGGTCAAAAAAATTTTATATCTTATACATGATAGATTTTTAGTCAACAAAATTTTATATCTAATTTATTAATTATTGATTAATAGTTACATGAAATTCAATATGAGTTATATATAATTAAAACTACAGTAACTATATATGATTATAACTACAGTAGCTATATATAATTATAACTAAGTTAGTTATATTTAATTATAACTAAAATTTTAAATTCAATCCCATATATCAGACTTGATCAGGCATGGACAGGTATGATCAGCCATGGACGGGTATGATCAGGTCTGTGCGTATTTAACGCTTCAGACATGAACAGGCATGGGCAGAGATGAACAGGCGTGGACAGGTATGATCAGGCATGAGCGTATTCAACGCTTCAGACATGAACAGGTATGGACAGACATGAACAGGCATGGACAGGTATGATCTGGCCTGAGCGCATTGAACACTTCAGACATGAACAGGCATAGGCAGACATGAACAGGCATGGACAGGTATAATCAGGCCTGATCATGTCTAATTTCAGGCCTCATAATACATGAACAGGCATGGTCAGGTCTGATCATTTTTTCCCGGGTAACTCTACAGAATTATATATAGAATTATATTTTTTGTTAACAAAGAAACAGGCTGAAAACTTGCAGGAAGGTGAGAATAGAAGCCTGTTCAAAGTGGAGCTATTAATATTAATATTTAGAGATGCCTATTTCTATTTTTCCATTTTCCATTTAAATAACATGGTAAAAAAAAATTTTTTTTTTTTATTCTTTAGCTCGGCATTCGCACCTCATATAGATACGCCCATATGATATTCTTGTAGAGAATTTAACATTCTACAAAAAAGGTCTCTTATCATTTTTTTAAACATCCATCTATTCAAAAGTTATTGGAGCTGGAAGTTAAATCTATAATAAATTTTCAGATCTTTTTACTTTTCCAGCTAAACTATCAGACTTATTCAAAAATGTCCTAGTACGTTTCTTGTAGACAATTTCATTTCCTACAAATTATTTGTAATAAAGTTCATTCAAATTCCGCATTGTTTTCTAGTTATTTTCATTTTAATGTTAAGTTCTCAGAATAGATTGGAAGACTATAGACTGTTAAAAATTTCTATAGTAAATTTGCAACAGAAGTGTTGGAATTTTTAACGCATAACGATTTAGTTGTTACGTCCTGGTTGATGATTTGGCGCTGGCGTAGTTGAGCCGTTGATTTAAAATAGACGTAATGAAAACTAACATATAATTATAAATAATAATTTGTATAGATTGAACAGCCACCATTTGGTGGTTGAAATAAACTGGTTGTTTGAATATAATATATTATTTTATATATATCTGAATCCGATTTATTCAATTGTAAAAGAATAGCTATAAATAATGTGTAAATATACAATTTAATCAATTTATAAATTTGTTTACGTACTCTTATCAATAACTTCAAAAGGGTGAGAACGAAGTTGAGTATTTAATATTGAGCCTGACTGCTCTCAATGATTCTATCTTTCAGACTGACTTCTCTTGATCGAGAAAAACTAGAGTAACTCTTATCAATACGCTTGGGCATCAGACCCGCGCATCGATTCATATGGAGGGGTCATTCGAGATAACGCATGTTCTCGAATGATCCATTCTAATATTTATTGAAAATACTTAATTCCCACGATCTCTCCGCTTTTGTTACTAACAAATGAGTCACTTATCTATTAACAAAAAGTTATCTTAAACAAAATAGATGTTTGTGCAGCTGCACGTCTCGAGGATTTACTCGAGGCGTCAGCGCTTATTTATATTTGATAAAATATAGAAAAATAACTTTATGAATTATTACTCATATCCTTAACGTTTGAATATCTTAAATAATATTATTCTATTATTATATTATATTATTTTATATAATTAATTAAATACTATGGAAATAACTTGGTTATCGATATTCGATATAATTAGTTAGATTTCAGGTCGGTAATTAGAGAAGTAAATGCCCACGTCATCTGACGTACAGGCTGGGACGTAACACGTCCCCACCCGTTAGATGAGCGCCCTCGCTCGTTCGGGCCTTATCCGTGAAAGATACTAAGTATTAAAGAATTTATTTTACCGACGTGAAATCTGTACATGTTTAATTTCTTTAATATGATATTTTTTTGTTCATTTTCTATCTATTTCTTAAATCATTAGAAATTATGTTTACATATCAATTCATTCATGCAATAATATAAATGTCTTATTCACTATAATGGTTACATAGGCAAAAAGAAAATTGTATTTCTTTTAAAAAAAAATTTATATTATATATTTTTTTCTTTTTTTTTTTTCTTTCTTCTTTTTTTTTTTATTATTTTTAACTAAATTATTAAATAACTGTCGTTTTCAGTTATGCATATGAGTAAGAAAAAAAAAAATCCTATTGTTTTATTTGTCTATTATTAATTTAATATAGTAAAATTTTTTTTTTTTATTCATTTATTTATTTATTTTTCTTTAGTATATCTATATGATATATTTTGTTTAACTATCTTCTTAATTATTTTACTTTTCCTTTTCTTTTCTATTCTTCTTATATTTTCAATATTTTATCTTCAAAAAAAAATCTGGTTATTATTATTTTATTTTTACTATTGTTTATTGTCTATTTTGCGTTATATTATAAATTATTATTATACTAATTCTAGAATATTTGATTTCTAGCATCATTTAATTCGATTTATTTATTATTTTTTTTAATTAATCTTATTTTTACTAAATATTTAACTTTAATTTTGCCTATAAGTTTCCAGTCTTTCAAAACTATTCAGAAATGAAATTTAATTTTTCTTAATTATATGTAGTTATTCTTACATTTCTTACATTTCTTACATTTAATTAAATCAGATCATGAATTATTTGATGTTGTTTATTTTAGTTGAGAGAGAAGAACTTAAACTACTTATAAGCTATTTTAGCTCTGTCACAATGAATGAGTTTTCTTTTTCCAGGTTTATATTCAATTTCTATATCGTTTTTATCTGGGAAAATTTCAGTAATTTTATAGGGACCTAAATAATTGTCATCAAATTTACTATCTCTCTGATTCTTTACCAAAAATATATTTTAACCTATTTTGAACTTTACAGGATTAATTTTTTTATCGTATCGTACTTTAGATTTTAATTTTGAATTTTCTAAATTTTCTCTTGCTTCTTTTCTTGATTCTAACAATCGAATTGCGAGTTCTTTAACGTAATCTGCGTATGTAGGAATATCGTCTAAGTATGAAAATTCTGATGGTAATCGCGCTTCTTTACCAAAAACTAATCTATATGGGGTAAACTTTGTACCTTCGTGTACACTCGTATTATAAGCAAAAGTTGCATGAGGCAACCATTTATCCCAATCATTTTTATTTGTAAAATGTTTAATATAATCTGTTAAGACTTGATGACTTCTTTCTAATGAACCATTAGATTGCGGGTGAAAAGCTGTCGTTTTTATTTGTTTCATTTTGAAAATTTTAGCTACACAACCCATAACTTTACCTATAAATGCTTGAGCTTGGTCTGTTAAAATTACTTTTGGGCAACCGTGTTCTAATATGAAATTCTCGACTAATGCTATAGCAATGTCTTTGGCTGTCATAGATACTAGCGGTATTGCAAAACAATATTTTGAAAGATCGTCTTGCATCGTTAAAATATATGAATAACCGTTTGCTGATGTTTTATTAGGTACTACTATATCTAATGCTAATTTATTCCAAACTTCTGCGGATGTATCAGTAATTACCATCGGTTGTTTTGTTTTTATTCTGACTAATTTCTTCTTCTGACAACTAATACATTTTCTAACAAAATCTTCGACATGTTTTTTAATATTATCCCAAAAATATCTTTGTCTAATTCTGTTGTAAGTTTTAGTTACACCTTTATGACCTGCCATTGGGGTCTCATGATTTTCAGCTATTATCTTTTGTCTCTCTTCTACTGGAGGTATTATTATCAGATCTCTACAAATGATTATTTTAATATCGGTTCCTTTAAATGTTTTAGCTATAATATTTTTAATTTTTGACCATATAATTTTGGATAAATTACTTCGACCTTGAGAAATACTAATTGATTTTAATTTTGTTTTTTCCATGTATAATTTAAAATTTTTAAAAGCTTTACAATAATCTTTTTCGGTGGATGCATCTGTACTGGTGTTTTGAGTAACTAACGCAAGTACTTTTCTTTTCGATGTTCCCGTTTTAATTACCTGCCCTACTTTATAATTAGCTAATGGACTCAATTTTAAATATCCTGATTCTAATAATTGTTTTCCTATTTCACTTGGGACAGTACTATCTGCATTAATAAAACATAAATAACTATTTTTTTGCATTTCTAAATTATCTCTCGTCTCTATTATATTATCATTACTAAAATCGTTCGACATTACTGAAACTACGGATGAATCATCGTCAGAATCTATTTGTTCATTATCTGGGTTATTATTTTCTACGATTATTACATTGTCTATTTGTTCTTGATTACTATCTGAATTTAATTCTGTTAAATTTTGTTGAAAATTTGTTATATTATTAGATGAATTTATTTGTTCGATTTGATCAAGGTTTTCATCATTAAATGAATTCATTTGTTCGATTTGATCAAGGTTTTCATCATTACATGAGTTTATTTGTTCTCGTTGATCGAAATTTTGGTCATTGAATGAATTTATTCGTTCGACTGAACTCAAATTTTGATCAACGGGTGAATTTATATGCTCAGGGTTTTGTGGTTTTCTATCAGGAAAAGAATTTTGGAAATTGATCGGTTCTACATTTTCATTTATTATACTTAAATTATTGTTTGGAAGTTTATCATTTGCAATTTTTGGCGATTAATTGCTTCGAGGGTAACCATTATTTTCGGCAATTGGGGTAGAAAATTATTTTTATTATTTTTAGGTTTTTTTGTTTTTATCTTAAAATTTTCTGAAAGTTTTTGTATTTTGTATGGAATGTGTTTTTTTTTATGTGTATGTTTATCATTGTCCGTGCAACACGAACACGTTTTGGGCTTACGCTGTCTTTTTGACCTGCGTAGCTGCGGTTCGCTGTTAGGGAAATTATTTATCGTTTGACTATTTGTTACTACACGATGTTTTTCTATGGCTTTACTAGGACATTGTTGTCGTGGTTCGTCATTATTTGTTTTAGGATTATTTTTTATTTTTACATTTTCTACATTAGTTTTATTCCTATCAGTGTTTACAATAGTCGGCGGTATTACGTTATCATCGGATGACGTCTGTATGTCCATCGGTCGTGCAAGTGAGTCATTAAAAGTAGTTTTATCAATTTCCATACTTACATGAATATTGGATTCGCTATAAGGATCGGCATGAACTAAAGCTTCTACATTTAAAATTTTTGGGTGGTCACCACCTTCTTCTGATGACCATGAAATCGCGCCTCCCATATTTTTAGAGTTATTAATTTTTCTTATAGGACTCCGTATGGGAGTCGGGCATAATTTAATTGGACTTTTTGTGACATTTCGTGTAGGTGTTCTTGGAGTAATAGGAATAGTTTCTATTGGCGATTCAGTGTCAATGTCGTTCGAGTTACTTGAATATATTTTTGATTTTATTATTTCTGTCTCGTCTGTATTTGACTTGTCGTCTGAAGTGTCTAGAGTAATAATTTTTTTCGTCTTGTAATTAGTTTTATCTATTTTCCTGCGTGTACGAACTGCTGGAGAAGGTGTGAATTCTGCTATTCTATGTGATCTTTTAATTTGAGAAAGTATTGATTTATTTTTATCAATTTCTGTATTTTCAATATTTGACTGTGGTTTTAAATTTGAGATTGAAGATATAATTGGCGTCTGTACGTCTGTTAATAATGGTGATGATGAAGGATCAGTGATTTTAGAACTTTCAGGTATATATTAATGTGAGGATTGAGATGACGCTGATAAATTATGAGATTTCTTATGTTTTGGAGAGTTTATAAAATTATTAGATATATAAGATAAACTGAAATCCGTCATATCAGATTCGTCACTTAAATACGAAGGGTTATTTTTAATGAGTTTTTTTTTTAGAGCTACAGCATCATAAATTTCTCCTGATGACGATGATCCGTCTGAATAATCAGGAAGTACAATAGACTTATTCGATTCAAAATTTTCGAAAGGTTTTCTTTTATAACTTTTTAAATTTTCATTAGTTTTTACTTTATTAGTTTCTTTTTTATTTTGATTTTCACTATCAAGCTCGGAATTTTTATTCAAAGGATTTCGAGTATTATAACTTTTCAAGTTTTTATTTACTTTATCATTTTTATCTTTTTTATTATTTATTTTTGATTCGGTTTTTGAAATTTTTTTATATGGATTATACCGTCTAACGTTAGATTTTTTATTTTTTAAATTTTTATTTTCACCAATATATCCGTTTTCTTTATTTTTGTCAACTAATCGCCGATCGATAGGGTAGCTAGTCCTGTTGCCGTCGCTAGTATTTTTGACTGTTGGGTCCGTAGTTAATTTATCGATGGGCCCAGCCATTTGAGTTCTTGACTCTTTTACTTTACTTTTTTCGACCGAATTTTCATTATCGGCCGCTCGAGTTTTTGGCTCGAGAATTTGAATTACCAAATTTATTTTATTACTTGAATAACTTTCTTCTGAACTTACATGTCCTTTCTTATTTTTGCTTGAATTTACATGCAATTTATTTTTATTAATATTCCGCGTTTTTGATTTTTCATCTGAGTTACTTGACTCTGTATTAGTATATTTTTTTGGTTTTTTTATTAAGACTCTTCCGGAGTCAGATGAATCCGAAGATCGCAATCTAGCGATTCCAGGTTTACCGGGTCGCCATTTAATTTTGATTGGGTAAACTTCACGATTTTCAGTTACCGGGTTACGCGATAAAGCATCCGCGTTTGTGTTTATTTTACCCGCTTTATATAACGCGGTATATTCGAACTCTTTAAGCCGTTCTCTCCATCTCATTACACGCGATGTTGGGTCATTCATATTATTTACCCAAACAAGCGGTCTGTGATCGGTGACAAGAGTAAACTCTCTGCCATTGAGATACGGTCTAAATGTTTTCATACCGAATAAAGCTGCGACCATTTCTTTTTCAGTGGTCGAGTAATTTTTTTCGTGTTTATTAAGCACACGAGAGGCTGCTGCAACAATTGTATCTTCACCAATTTTGCCTTGTGAGAGGATTGCTCCAACTGCATAGTTAGATGCATCGGTCGTCAAAATAAACGGTTTCGAAAAATCGGGATATTGCAATATCGGAGCTGTACATAGTTTGTCCCGCAAGGTTTCAAAAGCTACCTGATGTTCAGGCGTCCATGTAAATCTTGCGTTTTTACTTGTAAGGTCAGATAAGCACTTAGCGATTTTTGCGAAATCCTTAATAAATCGCCGATAATAACCAGCAAGTCCAAGAAATTCTCTCACTTGTGTTGTATTTACGGGTGTTTTGAAACATTTGATCGCTTTGATTTTATCGGGATCAGGCTTGACACCGTCGGCAGATATAAGATGGCCTAAATAAATTACTTCTTTTTTTAAGAATTCACATTTATCGGCTTGTAGAGTTAAATTTGCACTACGTAAACGTTCGGCTAATTTTTCGAATTTAGTGTTATGTTCTTCTAGAGAACGTGCGTAAATGACTATATCGTCTAAGTAAACAAAGAGATCTGCTCCTTGTAACCCGCGTAACACTAAATCCATTAACCTTTGGAACGTTGCCGGAGCATTTTTAAGTCCAAATGGCATTCTATTAAACTGATAATGACCATGAGGAGTTGTAAATGCTGTTTTATGTTTATCTTTTGGATGCATTTTAATTTGGTGAAATCCAGATTTTAAATCGAAAATTGAAAAATAAATTGCGCCACCCAGTTGATCAAGAATATCATTTATCAACGGTAATGGGTATGCGTCTTTAATAGTTTTTTCATTTAATTTACGATAATCAATTACTAAACGCCATCTTTTATTGCCTTTTGAATCAGCCTTTTTAGGTACTATCCATAGAGGGGAATTATAGGGGGAGGTCGAAAGTTCTATTATATCCATCAACATTAATTCTGTAATTTGTTTTTGAATTTCGTCTTTTTGTGCAGGTGGATGTCTGTATTGTCGAGTATTTACCGGTACGTCATCGTTAGTAGGTATACTGTGTGCCGCTGTCTCTGTAGCGCGCAATGATTCTCCCGGAATGTGGAACAGGTCAGCGTATTTTTCTACAAGAGAAACTATCGTTTTACGCTCTTCCTCATTCAAATGTCCTAAACGCAAGAGTTTTAACACTTTTTCAGTACGATTTCCCCGCGTCCGAGTACTACTATCGTATCTATCTGTGTCGTCTTGCGTCAAGCTAGTATCCTCATCTTTACTTGTCCCGAAAGGGTACAGAGGAATTACGGGTACTTTCACTTTAACATCCTTATCAAGAGTATTTATTGCGTAAAAATAAGCGATACCATTATTATTTCTAACTAAAGCTTCGTCCGCGTAAATACTGTTTTCAAATTCGATACGAGGTGTATAACCCTCTTTGAGTTTACTATCGACTCGAACAAACATTGCTGTTTTCGTTCGAGCTTTTAAAACGAAATATTCTCCCTCGGCAAATGATAATTCTAAATTATTTAAATGTTTAAAAATTATAGTATTTTCTACTAAATTAATTATTCCGCCATGTTCGCGTAAAAATTCCATCCCGAGTATTCCACTATAATCTAAAGGAAATTCATCTGGGATGACATGAAAGTATGTAGTTTCATTAAAAATTTGTATTTGAATTCTACCTAAAGTTATAGCTTCAGATACGCCATTTAGTTTATAACAATAAGAATCATCAATTAGATTTTTATATTTTACTTCGCCGTATTTTATTAAATTTAAACTACATCCCGTATCAATTAATATTTTTCCGTCACTCGATATTATATCTTTAGATTTAAGCATGATAGACGTAGGTTTGTAATCTAATTTCAGAATGCTGTATTGTAAATTTACTAGACAATCCATTTTAACCAAGTTTACAAAAATTACAGCATATTTATTGTATTTTTACTGAACATGTATCGAAAATTTGTTTAGTAATATTACAATACAAGTGCTGTAATTTTATTAAACAATTTATATTGAAAATTATTTGTAATTTCAGTATACTGTATTGAAAATTTACTTTACAATTCAATTTAACTTAGTTTTGAAAAATTAAAACATACTTATTGCATTTTTACTAAGCATCTGTTCATATAGTAGAGACTTTATATATATATCATTGTTAGAAATTTCTGTAGTAAATTTACAACAATTGTGTAGGAAGTTTTAAGGCATAACAATTTAGTAATAATACCATTCAGTTTTGTAAATTTACTATACGACTTATTCCAACCCTATTTAAAAAAATTAAAAAATATTTGTTGAAGTTTACTAAACATCTATCGAACATTCGTTTAGTCATATTAAAATACAAATGTTGTAATTTTACTAGACAATTTGTATTGAAAATATTTTGTAATTTCAGTAAGCTGTATTGTAAATTTACTAGACAATTTATTTTAACCAACTTCCCGGGTAAAAAAATTATATATAATTATATAGAACTATATATAATTAAATTCCTATACAATGTATTAAATAAATTGTAAATTTTTGTTCATATAGAAGAAACTTTATACTTTTTATTACAATATTTTTTTTTTGTAAGCCCAAGTTTAATTTCTAAGAAAAATAATTCATGGAAGCATTAATAATAAATATTTTTGTCATTATGTAATATAGAATATACTATATTACCACCAAAAAAGGAACTTATCACTGTCAAATAACAGAGGAGTACTCGTGCCGAAATTGCTTTCAACATTTGAATATAACACGTTTGAAATAAGTTTCTTACCAGGGACACTACAACTGGTGGGCGCGATCTCGTGGCGAGCATCAAACTACTTCCGCTGCTGCTTATAGCACCGGTGACCTCTCTCCTACATATATACATATATAACTTTACTCCCAAGTTATTTTTCTCTTAGTTTAAGCATTTTTTTCTTGGTTGGAGCATACAAAAATTTTTGCCTTTAAAAAATAGCACTTTTTCCGAGAAAATTTATTGTCTTCAAACAAAAAAATATAATATTGCTTCAAAAAACTAACACATCTTTCTTAAAAAAAAAAACATTTAGAAAAAAAAACTCTTAAAACAAGTAAAAATTTTTTTGTTTAAGCATAAGAATATGTTGACATGCGGAAAAAAAAATTTTGATTCAAGATATTTATTTACTAGGTGCAAGAAAATTTTAATTTGCTGAATCGTTAAAAAAAATTTTTTGTATCCAGATTAATTTTCTTGGTTCAAGTGAACTGCATTACTTTGTAAAAAATAAAATGTAGGAAGGAAAATAATTTACATAGAAGACTCTATCTTTTTTTCTCAATCTATCTATAAATTGTCTTATTGAGAAGGTTTGCATGTTTAGGTTTCCACTTATTAAATTGGTGTATTACGGTACGATGGACGGTGTGGCTGAATAACTTATAGATTAAATTGAACGGAATATAGTATAGTGCCGGATAGCTCAACTGGTAGAGCACTCGGCGCGATACCAACATGGTCTGGGTTCGATTCCCAGTTCGGGCTATCTATATTTTTCTCAATTTATCTATAAAGTGTCTTATTGAGAAGGTTTGTATGTTTAGGTTTCCACTTATTAAATTGGTATCCAACACGTGTTAGGAAACCTACCAAGATGAGTTGGTGTTTTACTATCTTTATGTAGTAATGCTACACGTATTGTGATTTTACCAAACCGTTGATCAGTTCCCATTAAGAAGTTTTTAAAATTTACAAACATTGTTTGTTATTCGATTTACTACAATTTTTTGTAAATTTACAAAAAAAAATTGTAACTGAAATTACAATAAAGTCATTAAAAGTTTACAAATATTTTCAGTATTTTTATAACTCTGACTTGTAAATTACAGAACCCATTGTAATTTCGCCGAAAATTTTTATTTTTCTTACACGTCTTGTAATTTTACCGGACCGTTGACTAGTTTCCAATTAAAAGTTTTTAACATTGACAAACATTATTTGTAATTTGATTTACTGTATACTTAATACAGTATGTTAAATTACAAATAATTTCCAATATACATTGTTTAATAAAATTACAACACTTGCATTGTAATATTACTAAACTTAATGCATAATTTAAGCATAAAAATATGTCGATTTGAAAAAAAAAATTCTGACTCAAGATAAAAATATCAAGATAATTAATTATTTGGTGCGAGATAATTTTGAATTTCCAGATTTTTCCGGATTCGAGTTAACTGTTTTTTCAACGTAGTTATAATTTACAAGAACATCAGATAATTGTAAAATGTATTAGTAATCAATACTAAAAGTTGGAATTATTTTATAATATAAAAATTAGAGTGTACCGAAAAACATTTTTTTTTTTTTTGGCACCACCAGAAATTGATGAAATATGTAAAAATAAAAATTCTGTCAGAAGATCGGCTATTAAATTTGAGTTTTAGAGGTAGCCCATCGCATTTTTCAATTTCCAACTTAAATAACATAGGAAAAATTTTTTTTACAGTTTAGAATTTTATCACTTACCAGGGAATTAGTGTATCAGAAAAATCAATGAATACTTGTGTTGAGAATTGAACGCTCTACAAAAAAGGTCTCTTATAATTGTTTGAAAGTTATTCAAGGTCACAGTTGGATTCATAGTAAATTTTAGGATTATTTGACTCGGCGAAGCTATCAGACTTATCTTAAAATGTGATAGAGTCTTCTATGTAAATTATTTCCCTTCCTAGATTTTATTTTTTACAAAGTAATACAGTTCACTTGAACCAAGAAAATTAATCTGGATACAAAAAATTTTTTTTAACGATTCAGCAAATTAAAATTTTCTTGCACCTAGAAAATAAATATCTTGAATCAAAATTTTTTTTTCCGTATGTCAACATATTCTTATGCTTAAACAAAAAAATTTTTACTTGTTTTAAGAGTTTTTTCTTCTAAATGTTTTTTTTTTTAAGAAAGATGTTATAACGGTGGGCCCTGGCTACTTCGTGTCCAGTAGCCACGAACCACAGTTAATGAAATTTCCCGAATGATTATACTCAATAAATTTAAATTGTTAATATTAATATAAACTTTTAATTATTTTGTTGTTGGTTCAGAAGATCGAGAAAATAGATCTCAGGTTGTAGGTCGACTCGTTCTGACCGGACACGCGGCTGAAATAAACTTATTCTAAGTAACGCTGGTGATGAAAGAAAATTTGATCAAAGAGACTCAAATTTAATTATATAAAATTTAGTTTTATTTAACGAAACCCCAAATATGTACAAATATTTCCCCTTTTATTAATAAATTTATCACTTGTGAGAATAATTAGGCGTCCAGCGACAATGGATAGATTTACTAAGCGCGCAAATATTTATTGGACGCGAGGAACAATATCATTAATTAATTACGTAGTGTCGCGTTGAAGAGAGAGAGGGAAACTTATTAATAATTTGTCGAAACTTATCTGGTTGTACTTGGGCTTACTGGTGATATCGATCTCCGATTCGTTGCGGGCTTCTTGGACTCGATGTCGATCCTCTTCGGTAAAATTCCCACGTGCAGATGTTGTATATCAAACCACCACACTCACTCAGTAATCAAATTTGGTTTTTCTTTAACCAGACGAAGGAGTCTCACAAATCTCCTTAATTAATTTGAATCAAAACCAGTATCACTTATAAAATTAATCATTTAGTTTTAATATAAATATAAGTTTTAATAGACAAAATTATTCAGGTAACAGCTTAAACGAAATAGAACTGATTACTGGGCTAAATGACTAGATATAATGAACTTATCGTTAGGCCGACTCATATAAATTTTAATGAGTCCTGTTGCTAGAGTAGGGACCTCGCTAACCGTCATCAGTCCACTCTAGGTGACGGCCAGGGCCTAAGTCCTCGAGCAAGTGTTTGCTGACCCTTTTATATGTTAATTTTGGAGGCGTGGAACTACCCCACTGTCGTCTAAATTCAAGTAGAATTTGATCTAGGGGTCCTCTGCCATGACCCCGAGTGACTGAGGAGTGTTAATTAACATATAATTGTTCTAATAGATGGCCGTAGAATCTGTTAGATTTTGCGCTCGATTTTCAAGTCGTAAAATCAGAAACGCACGTTCACACTTCCCGTCGCCAGACTTGAAGATCGGGTGCAATTTCACAATCCAGGGCTAGTCCTTAAAATAGTCAGTTGGTCTTCATTTCAACATCTTCGATAAATCTCCAACCAAATTTCTTAATGAAGTAAATATTACAATATAATTTACAATACAATAATTACCGCCGTTTACAATACAATTTACACATTACAATATACAATAATAAATTTACATTATACAATTTACAATAACGATATACAATTTTCCAATATAGAATTTACAATTTTAATTTACAAATTTCCCACGAAATGTTTAACAAACTCACATATTTCCAATATTAAATTCTACGATAAATTTTCTCACTGGTTCAGCCGTATATTGACAAATTGTCATACATAATCTATTTATAAATTCTCCAATCATTCCGACATATCTTCATTGCTCTAATCTTTCTAATTATCTTTACCGGGTTGCTGTTTCGATTTTTTAACTTAAAACTAAATTTGTTTCTATAACTTAATTTTCTAAACCAATCTTCTATTATATAGTTTTTTCATCAATTAAATTTCTCAACCGGAACGAAGGAACGCACTAAGCCACCGTCGGGTCCAATTAAATTTTCAATTGCTAAATTTTTATCATAAGTTTCTTTCACCGGACCGACGGTACTCAACTCTAAGACGCCGTCTGATCTCATTAAATTTTCATTTTCTAAATTTTTAACATTAGTTTTTTTCACCGGACCGACGGTACTCAACTCTAAGACGCCGTCTGGTCTCATTAAATTTTCATTTACTACATCATAACTACTGGCTTCAACCGGACCGACGGTACTCACTAAGACGCCGTCTGGTTCCGAATTGCCATTTATTAAATTTCCAAAATTAAATTGTTCAACTGGGCCGACAGTACTCACTAAGACGCCACCTGGCTCCGAAATTACATTTGTTAAATAAAATTGTTCAGATGGACCGACAGTACTCACTAAGACGCCGTCAGGTCCTACCATTAAATTTTCATTAATTAAATTTCTACCTATAACATTTACCAATCGGACCGAAGGCTCGCACTAAGCCACCGTCAGGTTCCGAAATTTCCTCATCTACACTATTTAATAAAATTCTCTTAAGTTTATTTGGTTTGTTTAACCAGGTTTGGTGTGAGCAATCACTACTATTATATTTTGATTGCCCACGATTCGAATTTCCCATATTTTATTCCCCCAATTTTCCATAAATTCTTTTCTTTATTTTACTTAATAACTGAACCAACTTCGGGTTCTTTTAGAACTAATGCGTGTCCGCACCAAGCTGCTACTTAGTTCTACTAAATCAGGGTTAAGAGTACGCACAAAGCCTCTCTCAACCCAGCAGGACCAGAACCAAAAGTCCGCCCACAGCCACTCTCGAGTTCTGCCCATCTCATTAAATTTATTTATTTTCTTTCAGTTTCTTCCTGAATATTCTTCCAATTGTTTCAATTATTTTTTTTTTTATTTCAAACAAAATTTTCTTTAACAAGACCGAGAGTTCGCGCATAGCCGCTATCAGGTCCGTATATACTCTATCGTATCAACAACCCGTTTATTTCCCACAAAAAAAAAATTTGTATACCATTTCAATTATTCACTCAACCCTTGACTTTAAATTCATATGTATGATTACTATTAAAATTACTCTCATTGTCATTTTCACGACGGATAGCTCGTAGAGAGCATTTTACCACGTAAGGGTATATTACCCTGGTTTATCGAAACGGCTAAACCAATAGTATCAATTTAAATTTAAATACAACAATTACTTGAATATATCGTGACAAAATTTTACAAAATACTCTAACATGAGAAGACTGAAGGTCCCTGACACTCGTAAGTTGACCGAGGCTGTTCTTCTACCCTTAAGACTTCCTCGAGTCAATATCGTCATTAATTAAAACATTCAAAACAGACAAAACTTTTAAATTATCAAAGATTTCACATAGATCGTTAAAATGATTTCCACTATTTACAAGATTATTATTCACAGAACCATTAGAGGAATTATTTACAAAATTATAATGTGTATCACAATTGATCAAATTATTTCTATCATTCACAAAATTATTATTAAAATAAATTACTTATTATTTACAATTATTTCAGGGCTGCTTAAATCAATTAAATCAGCCGGAACTTCACAATCATTATCTTCTAGATTAGCATCAACCATTGTAATTATTTTAGGATCGCCAGTAGAATTTGCCATAGTAAGGTGATTTAGTGATTCCTCATCGGTCGTAATTACTGGATCAAGAGAACGTTCCGAATCACCGTCAGGTTCATGTGACGTAGAACCTCGAGTACACACCTGAACCTGCTCAAGTTCTGCAAGCACATCATTGTGATCCCTAACATCACTAAATAAATACTCATTATTTTGTTCACT
Source organism: Microplitis deprimator (assembly GCA_964016945.1). Classification (NCBI taxonomy): domain Eukaryota; kingdom Metazoa; phylum Arthropoda; class Insecta; order Hymenoptera; family Braconidae; genus Microplitis; species Microplitis deprimator. The sequence continues at coordinate 11,117,935 of OZ024707.1, read as the reverse complement.
CACTTTGGTTTTTTCTGATTTAAATTTATTAAATTTTTCTAACCAACTAGCGTGAGTGCGTTGACTACTGGGGCTTCGTTTTCCCCTTAACAATTGTTTTAAAGATTTTCTAGATCTCTTGCCCGGTTTCTTCGGGACGCAGGAGGACGACACTAAATCTTTTAAATTATTATTGCCATTACTAGTCTTATTACTGTTATTATTATTATTATAACTGTGACGCGGCGAATTATTACAGCAACTATCAATTTTGAAGTTGATATTATCATCTCTATTATTATTTTGATTATTACTTTGTATACGATTTATTCTGAAACAGTTTTGTCTCACGTGACCAGTTCGAAAACAAAAGGTACAAACGTCAACACGCAAATTTTTACACTGGCCAAACTCGTGACCACTTTGTCCACAATTTACACAAAAGTCTTGATCCCTGTCTTGTAATCCCTTGGTGCAGCAACCGTAATTTTTATTAAAATTATTATCATTGTCCTTAGGAGCAAACGAATTAACCCGTAATATATTACTATTAAAATTGTCGTTAAAATTATTGTAATTATTTAATGGATTATTATTTAAATTATTGTTTTGAATCTCGCTGGAATTAATAATGGGATAATTGTTGCTATTAAAATGATTATTTAAATTATTCTTCAAGTTGCTATCTGCATTAATGTTGCTTGTACCGGTTATATTACCATATATGTTATTGGTTCCACTGGTACCAAGTTGTACATTAACCGGGAGGGCTGAAGATATCGTAGTATTCGTAGTCCTAGTGTCTTGAATCAAGTGTCCTGTACTGCACTCCCTGTCGCCAAAACTGTGAGTTACGGTGCGAACAGTTTGTGTATTGGGTTGTACAGGCACTTGTAGACTATTTACCCATTGTAAGTTAATAGCTAGGGTCAAATCTTGAAGACTACTCCAAATTTGCGCAAGAACAGTTTGACTTACTCCTTGATCAGCCTGTACGAAAACTGGAACGGTGCCAGGAAGAAGAGCGAATTCCGCACTGGGCTGAGTTTGTTGTACAAGTACCGGTGGGAGGTTCTCAGTAAATACTTCGTCCAAAGACGGACGCAAATTATTATTACTATTTATTGAATTTAATTGTTCGCTTGAATTGATAACCGGTGGATCACTCGTTTGAATTGACCCGGATGTAGTTGTAACAGTAACCGGTGTAGTTGTGACGGTAGTCAGTGTAGTTATGGTCATCGTAGTGACCATTGACGTGGTACTTGGTACCGTTGGTAGCATATTCCCCTAGCTACGCTTCACTGGCGGTCTTTTCTGTAATGGTAGAATTCACGATGGAAATTTTGTCGTTACCAAGAACAGTCAATAGTTGATGAAAAAATTATTTTGTACTTATTTACATGAATAATATTTAGTTATAGCACAATGCAGGATAGTACTAGGAGCCATGTATATGTAGTTATGAGAACAACGAATTTTTCATTACGAGCATGATGAAATTGTAGTTTACCTAACAAAAAGCGTCTAGTTGTTTTCACCATAGAATTCCTTGTTTGTTTGCAATAATATTAAACTTTAGCAAACTGTTAAAGATTAATAATCTGATACGCTCATTAACTACTACAATAGAATACTAGCACAAAATTTTTAGTTGAATCAATCGTATATCACTTGCTTATTTTAATACAAACATTACTTAATCAAATCAGAATGCAATTTATTGGTTTTACGTACTCTTATTCTTTTTTTTGATGAATAACTAATAATTAAATAGATTAAACAATGTATTTATAGTAAATTGTTTTATTACTTATCACTTTAACGACATTTAATTATAAAAAACATGTATTAAGGAGCACTAATTATGCCATATAACTTATAGTTAACTTAATATTTTTAACTTAACTTCTACAACAAATATAATAAATCTTACATATATCTGCAATAAATATAATAATTCTTAATACAATGAGATCATAATAATGAAAGGCAATATTATTGTATTAAGTAGTTCTTAGATCATTTCTAATACTTAGTAATAAACTAATTGAATTTAGTTAAATTATCATATTTATTCATTATTAATTTTAAATATAAATTTACTTTCATGAAATATATAGATTACATCATATGGTTATCATAGGAAATATAAGGTACAGCACCTGATATTATCACAATATTTCGTGGTTCAAAAAATAATAAATTTTCAAATAATATAAAATCATATTTTTCTGTCTCTCGTAACTGATAGCTTTGTAATAAATTATTTTTTTTAACACATTCGAATATTTTCACAATGAATGCGAACTTACAATCAGTTGAATCAACTTTGGTTTTAAATATATTTTTTATGCAACCATACGTCGGCTTATCATCGTTAGTAAGCTTAACAATATTGTTTACATTATATTTAACATTTTTATAAGTAACATTTTTTATCTGGAAGTAGTTGTTTATATCGTAGGAAATTTTTACAATAGGACGTTCATTACTACATGATAATTTTTCGTGAGAAAAATTATATTCGAGTTTAGCATTTTTAAGAAATTTTTTACTTAATGAAAGTTGTTCTTTTATAGCTATTGTTTTTGGTAAATTTAATCTATTTTTAGAAGTTAATGCACATTGTTTAATCGATTGATGTTTTGCTTCGAAACGCATAGACCATACATGAACTAATAGGCCAGTTTTCATAATGAAGCATAATGAAGCATAAAATGGTGCTTAGGCTTTAAAACGTCACCAAAAAGTTTAGTGTATAAAGTATGGTGTTCTTTAATTAAATTATCTATCAAAATAGGATCGTTATTATCTATCACAGGCTGCAGCGCAATACCAATTATCTGACGTAATAATATAAGTAATTTCCATACCTTTATATTTTTTTTCGGAACTAAATCAGCTAAAATTAACGGGGCATTCAAAATAAAACACTTCATTTCAGAAGCGGACATTTTCAAATATTTTTTTTCTAGGTGTGCATCAGATATAGGAGGAGGTTTATTAACGCCGATAGGATATTGAAAATATTGGATTTTATAATTTAAACTATCTAATGTAAATAGTTTTTTAACTTTAATTAAATCATAGAAAATCAATCCTAAATCGTAATTACATACACCCTCAAATAAATCATGAATTATGTCTACACAATAGTTTTCCGTCACGTGAAAGCCTTTAACATCGTTCCATTTACTTTTTGATTTTATACCAGTTAGCTGTGAATTATTTTCTAAGAGATCAGATTCATAATTTAATTTATTATGTAATGAAGAAGCATTAATTTTAATTTGATGAGTCTATGACTTTTTAGTTACTTTGCAAAGTCTACAAAAATGGTCAGCATTGAAACTTTGTGTAAAACCGAGCATCTTATTCAAACCTAGGTTATCACCAATAATCATTGCAAGCTTAAAAAAGATTTTAATACTTTGTCCGTTAATATTTACTTCAATTCCGTTATTCTCTAAATCATTCAATTGCTTAACAACTTTACTGTACACAATATCATCGCTGAAATTGTTCACATCACTAGAATGAGCCAGTTGATAAAGAAAGATATTGTCAAGTTTTGAACGAATTTCTGGAGGTAAACAAGGAATAGATACGTACATCGCTGACATACTATAAACACCAGCATGTGAACCTAGCGGATTACCAGGTTCACATGCATCTTGATATAAAAATAAAGGAAGGAAAAAATTATTCGAGTCACGAACTTTGGATTTCCAAAATTCAGTTTGGATAATATTAGAAATTTTTGTTTCTGTCTTTAAGTGATTCATATATAAAAGAGTTTTTTTTAACACTTCAGGTATTTCAAAAAATTTCGTAAGCACAGCTGCTAATGGAATAATAGAACCTTTACATTCTACTGACTAGAATTTTCCATCACGTAACTCTTGACGATAACCATAGATTTCGGATATTAGTTCGATATAACACTTACTCTTACGTAATGTTTTAAAAAGTTTATGCTCTGAGTTTATTAGATCAAAACTTGTTTGCAAATCAACAAATTTAGTTTCAACTTCATGTCTAACTGTACTATCAACTGACTCTAAAACTAACATTTTCAATGAATTTATAAAATTACTGTTTAAAACATTAGAAATTTTTGTTGTTATATTTTCTGCCTGAGAACGACTGAGATTTACATCTCCATAAAAGTTAGTAGCTGTTATCAACGCCGTTTCAAAAAATTCCGATCCTCTTAATTTATTTATATTATTATTAACTTCTAAATTATCATTAGCTACTGGTAGGACTTCATTTTAAAATAGATTTATATCATTAGTATGATCTAGTTGAAAGACATCATTAGAACTAGTATGTGCATTATCTTCGATTATTTCACAGATACATATTTTATTATGTCTACGTAAACTCAAGATGCTATCAAACATCCTATTGCATAAATTTCTTGCACAAGCAAATATGGGAATATTATTTTTGTGAACGTATCGATAATGTTGAGGGATTGCTGAAGTAATGATCAATTTTGAGCACACCGTGCAACGAGCTTTAAAAGAGTTCATAGTTGTTCAAATCTAAGTTTACTGATCGATTTTAAGGAAGGACTTTACTTTAGATGGTTAAGTAACATAAATTATTTAATGTTAAACACTTTAATAAAAAATAAATGAAAAAAATTGAGATTAAAAGTATTCGTTATCGATGATTTGAGAATTCAAACTTTTAAACTAATTCTCACCCTCATCTGAAACATCAGAAGCGCTGCTGATTACTTCAGATATTTCGTCCAAAGATTTTCTTGTCCAATCAAGGCTTTGATACCTGTCACTTTTTGCCTCTGTTCGTTCGAAGATAACAGTTTGAATATACGTCCAAACAACAGCGCAGCAAGTTTGATATTTTGCATTTAAAGCATACATTGCTTTCCAACAAAATGCAACTGCCGCTGTCACTGAATCAAATGGAATCCGTTCACTGTTGATGATAACGTAAGCTGCAGTTATGTTTACTAAAGGTCCAAAAATAACAATAAAAGGCTGTAGAGATATTTTCCAGTTCTCACAAGTCTTTCTTTGAGTAGTTAATACGGCATCCATTTGATCAACAACCTGGAAAATTAATTGTAATTAATTAAAATTGTAAGATAATCGGTAAATTGTTTGAATAAAACTGATTCAATTTCGTAACTCACGTCAATCCAAGTTATAAAACCATCAGCTTGTTCTTTACGTGATGCTTTCCATGGCTTTTTTGTACCACTAGCCATCGATACAGGTTTAAAAAGATGCGCAAATACTTTCCAAGCTGTAACATCACTTGGAACACCAGAAAGATTTTCCAGTAATTTATTGGCAGTCTTGATTTTCTTTGCCAATTTAATAATCTTCAAATGTAAAACAGGTCATTTTTTTACTAAAGAGCATCTATTGTAGGGTAGGATAATTTGAAATCCAACTCTAATAACTGTAACACTAATGGTGTTTTAAGTTGCGCATAATTTTCAAAATACGATGAAATACTTTCAATGTTTGTGGTGCGATACTTGTGAGTGTTTTCCCACAGCAATAAAATTCGTTCTTTATCATCTAAGGAAGTTTGAGCTAATTCAGCGATAAAAGAAGAAGCAATTTTTTCATTTTCAACTTGTTGTAATTTATCTACATCTTCTTTTTGTTCTTGTAAGAATTTTTTTACTGATAACTTAACTTTTTTAGATTGATTGCAGAAGCGATGATACAACTTTCCTGATGTAGCGTTAGTTCCACTACGATGATGATACCATGTTGTTGAGATTTCTTTTGGCCAAACAGCACTTATTTCATCAGCCCAAAATTGATACTGCTGTTTTGTAATGAGCAGTCGTTTATTTAGACTTAAAATATATTCAACAACAATGGTGGCCAGTTCGTTCCCACATGACAATAGATTTGATTGCTTCAGAATGTATTGCCCATTGAAAGTACTTTTTAGTAATGTTTTTAATTTAGATCCAGGAGTACATGATACTTGAGGCGCGATTACAACAGAGTTCGTGGACTGTAGATGTCGTTGTCTTTGAAATATAAATTGATAGCGATCTCCAAATGGTTTTATTAGTTCACCAAGGTTCTCATCGGGAATGTGTAAAAACACAAATTTATTAATTTTCTCCCCTATAAGCAAAAATATCAAAAGGCTGTTATACAGATAAAACTTACACATAAAAAAAATCAATAACATAGGACTTTTAAAAAAAAACTAACGATTAAAGATCTCGATGTATTTTTCCTACTTCCACTCTATCAATTTTTCGGAAACAAAATCCTGACTCGAATCAGCATCGGAATTAGAACACAAGTCACCGTCTATACAATTTTCTTGCTAGGAATTTGGAGCATCGTCATCAGCATTCGGTTGATTGCTAGCCCTTGGAAAAGTTGCCATTTTCCTTTAATTAAATTAAAAAAATGAGCATTTTAATAATTACTCCGAATAAAAAAAAAAATAGAAAGTAAAAACTATTGTTGAACACCTACAATAAAAATGAAAGAAAAAATGAAAATTATGTATCACGAATTGTAGACAAAAGAAAGATACAGTCAATTTTTTCGACAGCAAAAATTGGATTCATATTTCATTATTTCCCTACTGTAACGTTGCCAAAAATGTAAGGTAACGTTTTTCATATTAAAAAATTATGTGTGTTGCAGATCGAGTAAAATAAAAATTGATAATTGGCAAGCCATAATAAGTTAATGCAAATAACTTGCAAATTTCAATGAGATTACAAAGTATATGTAAAGACGTAAATATTAAAAACCTAATGTCACGTGTTGGAACGGACTAAGAGTGCAGCATCGCTCTCCTCTCGAGCGTCAGTTGTCTCGACTACGAACAAAGGCTCGACGGTTCTGTTGTAGCAGACGGAAGTTTACGCCAGTATCCGTACCAACCAGTGCTGCCAGAACGTGCGATATTTTTACCCCCTCCTGCCATTACACTCAATGCTATTTCACCTCAGGAGGGGGTAAAAATATCGCACGTTCTGGCAGCACTGGTACCAACTATTCTGATGTCGTTCGCGCGCTTTTACACGCCTGTGGAAAAATAATACCACTAATATTTGATTTCTTTATTATTTAAAAAACTTGAACATGATTAAAAACCATAATTATAATTGAAATTGACTAATTTTAGAGGTTTACGATTTAAATTTTTATTGAAACTAATGTTCCCGTAATTATTTACAAGAAATTTAATTTCCGACCCAGGCACTAAATTTTGTAAAAAAAAAAAAAAAAAAAATTAAATAAATATAATCGTTAGAATTAATTAAAACTATCGACGTTAATGTATTTCGCGGCGTAATATAAATTACACGAAAGAATTTTTTGCTACCAACTTTTTAAGATATAAAATTTGTGAAATTAAAAACGATTTAACAATATTTATTGATTTTTAAAAATTCTTCATACCTCTCTTATAATGTAGCGTAGTAATTTTTAACATATGCCGCAGACCGTAACCTCTCCACTCCTTCGAGTTATATATTTTAATTTTAATTACGAAAAATTTATTTATTTTCGATCACGTCCAATATAATCACTCCATGAACAATTAATAATAATGTAATTTTGAATAATTTTAGAATTTTTATGAGAAAACAAAATATATTTGCAAGAGAAAGAAATTTAAAACCTCCTTTCGCGCACTTGAACGGACTGAGAGTTCGGCATCGCTCTCCTCTCGTGCGTCAGTTGTTCTCGACTACGACTTCCACCTAACAATTACCAACTCATAAAACTAGGCCAACGTTAGATATTTTTTATTTTTTTTTTTTTTGTGAAAATTTTATAGTACCTCATAATAATATCTGAACCGTTTATTTTTTTTACAGAAAATAAACAGGAATTTGTACGCATTCCCGTTTTAAATACAAATTTACTTCAAAAACTACACGACGCAGGCCACATCTCTGAAGGTAAGAAATTTCCTAAACAATTTTACAATTAATTTTTTTATTCTCAGTTATTCTCAGTGAGTCTCACTTATTACTGTATTTCTTAATTAATTGTAGAGCAATATCGAAATGGTCAAAATTCAGTTGATGCTGAAGATTTCGTTCCATCATTGAAAGGGATGGAAGGGATGGAACATCATTTATCGCCTGAGTTATTGAAGGATGTTGGTAAATCAACTGGGGTTACTTCAGATCCTTCACATGGAACCGAAGAGTACGTAAATTATGAAGTTCTCTCACAATTAAGTCAGTTGGGTCAGTTATAATCTGGAATTCAGCCTCTACCTTCAAATCACGAAGGTCAGGGCGATCAGGACAGTACCATGATTGATGATACGAATGATTATGCTCATGACAATTTATGTTGCCGTAAGAATCAATTTACATATATATATATATGCAATTGATGTTTGTTATTTTAAATTACAGAATGTTGTCGTTCCAAAATAGAGAAAATGTACCAGTTACAAATTTTGTTAGTCAAGCAATCCACAGAAATATTGCAATTTCAACGCTCGAACAACAATAATAATAGTGTTGCTGCTAATACCAACTACCGATTTCTTCCGAAATCTGTATTAGAAACTACAGAACAACTGAAAGAATTCGATAAAGATCTTAAAGCTAATCTGACGATGCAGGAAGAATTTGTAAGAATTATTTATGCATTATTATTTTTTTTTATTTAAATATTATGATACCAGTAAATTATCATTAATTTTTTTTATATTTCAGAAAGATAAAATGCGAAAAATTGGAGGTCGTAATTTGCAAAAAGGTACCCGTTTTGCCTTAGAATCATTTATTTCTGATAAGTTAGCCAAGGAAGTAACTTGGACTGGAATACATGGGGGTGTAACACTATCCGAATGCTGTTTTGTATTGCTCCTTACTGATGAGCTTACCAAGCTATAATATTTTTGGTTCTGATATGTATTTATATGTTTTTTTTTTATTTATTGAATGATTATTTACAGAAATATTAATGATTAATTTCAATGAACCAGAACAAAATGTGAAATTTATGATTATGAAATGGTTCCAACGAGGAAGCGACCGAGCAAAAAAAAATGATCCGAATCCCACACCGTCGAAAAAACTAAAAACTAGCAAGAAATGTTAAATTACTTAAGTTATTGTGCTTAACGCATGTCGAAAAATTCGATTTTGATTATATATCGAAAAATTTTAACAATTTTTTTTTATAAGAAAACAAAAATTTGATGAAAAATGTTATAACTTCCTCAAAAGAAACAATTTCAAACTTTTTTTTATATGGGTTAAGCATGAGAAGAGGGACCACTGTCTACGAGTGACGGGTCAATTTTAGAAATATAGTACAGATTTTTTAGGAAGATTAATGTTACATTCTAAAGTAGCCTTGAAGGTCATGAGATCTGATGAGAAAATAATTTTTTTTTTTTTTTTTTTTATGTTTAAACATCTTAATATATAGATAATAACTTTAATACGTTGATATTTATGATAATTAAAATTATAATCTAGTCTAATGATATTTTTTCGGGACTGTTTATTATTAATAAGTATTTAGACAACTGGAATTGTTAATTAAAACATTCATGATCTCAAAGCTTATAGACGTTGAAGCTAGACGTCAAAATATTATGTGTTAAATAGTGTCATTAATAAGGTGTTATGTAATTTTTAATTCTAAATATTAATTATATTTGAATGATTTAATAACTTATAATAATAAATTTTAATATTCCAAGAATATGATGTATGTATTTGTATAAAATTCATAGTGGAAAATTGACAGTAACTAAATAAATGAAACATAGCCATTTCATACTTTATTGTATTGCAGTGGTATAGTTTTGTTCGTTTGATTTATTAAATAAATTAAACGAAAACAGAAAATTTCATCTTAACAATAAAATGTGATGAGGACTATGCTTTTATTTATTTATGTAGATTCAAATTTACCGCTATTTATTCCACCCACAACCTTTCAGAAATTCTTTACAATTTGTTAACATTAAATCATCATTAAACTATTCCATTTATTAACATAGGATAACATTTTGAATTCGACATAATTATGCTGCCGATTTGTTGCCTTTTTGGTATGGAAAAATTAAATACTTTTTGTTAACAAAACACTAGAAAATGTAATGAAAAAGTTGTCAAAATGTTATCAGAACGTTGACAAATTGTTATCATAAAGTTATCTTTTAGAAACCTATAAATGTTAACTTTTGGTTGGACATTAGGTATACTTTTTGCTTTAAAAAATCTAACTTTTTGGAATGCAAAATGAAATGTTAACATTGTAATTGTTACCATTTTGTCAGGTTTAAGTTAACATTTGGCCACTTGGGAGTCGAGCAAATTTTGGTGACATCTATGATATACGATTCCGACTTCGACCGAGCAATCGATCCAACGCATGAATTGAAACGAGAGATCCGGGATAGACTCCGTACTTAACGGACACGTTTTTTTTTATTTGAACAATTCGACTCCGACTAAAAGAACAATTCCGATTTACGACATTTTAGAACAATCCCGAGTTTTGATCAACGACTAGTTAAATTAATTAATAGTGAATTAATTCCGAGTGAACAATGACCGCCTTTCGTGAACAAGCCGAAGCATCGGCGCGAAACTGAACAAAGTGTACGATTGAATTTGTTAATGAACAAGTGAGGTGCGTTCGCGTAATAATAAAAAATTAATTAATTAATTACGCGTAATAATTATCTAGTAGTGCAAGTTGAACGCGTTACCGATATAAAATATTATTTTATATTTTATTTTATCTTACTCGAGCAATTCTGAGAATTACGGATTATCTCTGTGTCTCATTCGTACAACAGTAGAGTCTTGCCGTGTACAATCTTCCGACGTCACTCGTCAAGTAGTCCGTTAAAACGCACGTTGTATGTGTGAGTGAAAATAAAATAAGTTTATTTTATTTTGTCGACTGACTGTTTTTTTTTGTACAAACTGATTTGGTGTTTGATCAACTATGACTGTTACACACAATTTTTTTTGTTTATATCGAGTCAAGCCGACAACGGCATTTATATTTTCTTGTAACCGATCATTTTTATTTGTGATACTGATCAATTTATTTTCTGTTTAATATACGAAATCATTTTGTGTTAATTCTGATCAATTATTTCATCGTAATCTTAAGTGCCTGACCTTTCTCCGATCCGCCACCCTGAGCCGATTTCTGATAATTGTTTATTTTGTGATTATAAAATCACCTGGCGCCCAACTTTAAATTTTTAACAAGGTTGCCAAAAATAGTATATGTATTCGGACTTCACTCCGGTAGATCCCCGGTGGTGAAAAACCCGTTATAATATAAAATATATATTTTTATATAATTTTTTTATATTTTTTTTACCTAGGTTGTTGGTTGCATTAAAAATATATTTTTTATATAAAGTTTGTCTATTTCTTTTCCTATGTTTTTGATTAACGTAAAAATATATTTTTAAAATATTTTTATTCATGTATTTTTTATATATTCTAAGATATATTTTTAATATATTTAAAATATATTTTCTATACAAATTTTATATATTTTTTTTATAAATTTTTCTCATGGAAGATATCTAGACATTTACGTTGACTACGGAATAATTACGAGCTCTCTTTACATATATTCATAAGAAATAACTGTTTAAAATTATAATCTGTTAGTAATAAAAAATTTTGCTCGTATAAAGTTAAAGAAATCGATTTTTCATTGTTGTTCATTAATATATTTTCACTCAGCCACAAACTGTCATATAACTTACATCAATGATACCACGAAAGAAAATTTTCTATTGTACCAAAAGATAAACTATTCCCATAAAAATTATGTCACTAACTATTAAATAATTAAATGTTTTCACTATGTCTTCTATGAAATTATAACTTAGTGAGTTACTAAAACATTTTATAAATTGAAAACATAAATTTTCTCAAAATTTTAAAATACAGTTTTAAGTACCACAACTTGAAAATTTTTTATGTTCTATTTTGACTTGCATAAAATTTTTTTTAAGTACTATAATTTTATTTAATAAAAAATACTATAGCCAAAAACAGGCTGAGTTAACTATCGGCCAAATTTCGGCCTGTTTTCGGCCAAAGATTTTTACTCGCGATAATTTTATTGGAAAAACAAATATTCTGGCCGAAAACAGGCCGATTCAACTGTCGGCCAAATATCGGCCATACTTCGGCCTGTTTTTGGCCAAAGATCATTACTTGCGATAATTTTATTGAAAAAAAAATATAATCTGGCCGAAAAAAGGCCGATTCATTTGTCGGCCAAATATCGGCCTCTTTGAGGCGAATAAAAATTTTTTGACCATTTTTCGGCCAAATTAAACTGTTTCGGCCTATTTTCACCTGGGATTATATAAAAATTGATAATCAATATTTTGTAGCAGTTCCTATAAACAGTAAGGAACGTGAGTAATTATAATATGCATGCGGAGTGATTAAAATTTTGTTAATAAATGCAATTTTTTTATGTTGATAAGGTAAATAAATTAAACTAAAATTTTCCTTATTAAAAAGGTTTACAGTTTAATTAACCACCTGCTTGTCTAACGATTGTTATCAATAAATTTCGTTGCATGTCAAAAAAAATAATGCTTACAATTAATTTTAAAAAATTTTTAATTCTTTTTATCATCATAAATTATTTAATTATAATGAATCGAAATTTATTACGGGACTAATATTGTCAAACTTGAAGGCTCAAAATCGAACCTCTCAGTGAATGTTGGGACCTCCGGGTTCAAAGTCGGAGCTACAGGACTACAGGGCTCTAAATCGGATCTATTTAGGGCTAGAGGGGCCTATATAGGCTCTAAATTTCGACTCGGGTGACCCCGCGCTTTTCCCAAACGATCCTTGGACTCCGGCGAGGTGAACCAGCAGGGAAAAGTCCAGTAAAACAACAATTAAAATATTTACATCATTTTTGAGTGCTCTCAGATGAACATGAGTTTTGAATTTTGACTATAAAGTAACCAACAGAAGGCATCTTTTCTGGACAATGTTGTGGTAAAAAACGGGTCCCTAAGAGAGATTCGAACGAATATGTAGCCAACGTAACAAATGCAAACAAATTTGAAAGTAAACTGGTTAATAACAAAATAAATACATTCAATAGCTTATATATTACACTCAATGAAGTACAAATTGAAATAAAAACTTTAAATAGAAATAACTCTCACACTTTAATAGTAAAATTTGGATACTTTTAAAAAGTTTGTTATTCATACTATTTGTTTTTTTCATGTTGGTAACTAGATTTTTGTTCAATTATCACATCTTACTACCCTAATAGCACAGTTTGCTTGAGCAAAAGCTTACTGTACAAAAGTTTCGTTGAATTTTTCGTCAAATTTCCGTCAACTTCGGATTTTTCCATTTTTTACGACAATTTGTATGCAACTTGCTATTGAATTTGAAGTAAATTTACTGCCCGAATTATAATGCAAATTTAAAAAGTTGACTACAAAAAAGTTGTCGTTAATTTTTACGCAAATTTTATGCCAATTTATCGTTAATTTAATTTGAAAAATTGTTAAATATATTTTTACCCTCAAATTGTCGACAATTTTGTGTATAAATTTGCTTACCTTCTGAAATGGTAAGAATGAACATTACCGACTGTTTTTTTGTCGTAAAAGTTTCCCTGATAGCCACCCTGATAGCACGAGTTGATCGTGAAAAAGTTGGTCATTCATTAGTTTCCGACCAACTTGACGACAAGTTGTCGACAATTTTAGCTTTTGCAACTTTTGGCTACAAGTTACTGCCAACTTTCTGAGAAAGTTGGCGCCAGTGTGGAGCTGCAACTGGAATGCAAGTTTCTGAGAAAATTGAAAGGAAACTTACCGTCAACTTATGATTGCCAACTTTTGCAAGCAACTTTTGCCACCAACTTTCTCAGAAAGTGACCGTCAACTTATTTGGATACCAACTTTCTCAGAAAATGTCTATCAATATCAACTTTGGAGGGACCAACTGTTGATGGCCAACTTGGTGTCCAGTTGCGGCTGCAGGTTTCTCGTCAGTTTCTCGCCAACTTGGCTATCACCCTAATAGCCAGACATTGCTCTACAAGTGGTTGCAGTGAAACATTTACGGCTAACTTAACGAGAAAGTTTCTGGCAAACCTTAACTGGATAATACTTTCCTTTAAGTTGGCTTTAGAATACGGCAGTAGCTTGAATGTAACTTGCCAAAAAAAATCGCCGTCAATTTGAAGTGAAACTTTCAATCAACTTAACGTCATTGTCTGACGTTAATACTTGTAGTCAAATTGAATAGAAAGTTGCAGACAATTTACTGTCAACTTAAAGGTAACTGCTTGCTCTCCAACACTTACCTTTAAATTACGGCAGTAGCTTAAAGTTAACTTATGGTTAGGGTGGCTATCAGGGTACTTTTGAAATTTTACCCGCGACGGGTATCGAACCCACGACCGTCATGTTAGGAAGCACGTCCGCTGTCCACTAGACTCAACTACCCTAATAGCCAAGTTGGCGAGAAACTGACGAGAAACTTGAAGCCGCAACTGGACACCAAGTTGGCCGTCAACAGTTGGTCCCTCCAAAGTTGATATTGATAGACATTTTCTGAGAAAGTTGGTATCCAAATAAGTTGACGGTCACTTTCTGAGAAAGTTGGTGGCAAAAGTTGCTTGCAAAAGTTAGCAATCATAAGTTGACGGTAAGTTTCCTTTCAATTTTCTCAGAAACTTGCATTCCAGTTTCAGCTCCATACTGGCGCCAACTTTCTGAGAAAGTTGGCGGTAACTTGTAGCCAAAAGTTGCAAAAGCTAAAGTTATCCACAAGTTGTCGTCAAGTTGGTTGGAAACTAATGAATGACCAACTTTTTCACGATCAACTCGTGCTATCAGGGTATCTTATTCAGTTTACGACGATTTTTAGCATCTTTTGAAACCTTAGTGTTATAAAAAATAAAATATTATTTAAACTCGATCTTGATTTGGTTATTGAATTTTTTCTGAATAATGAATGAAAAGAATTGTAGTCATCAATTACGAGAAAATTTAACAATTACATTAATCTTAATTATTAATTAGGAAAAAAAAAGCAATTATATTGAATTTAATTATCAATTTGGCAAGAATTTTTTATTTCAATTCTTTAATTAATTCGAAAAAACAATTTTTAATTAATTTCATTTAAATTATTTTTCGGAAAAAAAGATTGATTTTCGTTATTAATTGAACCAAAAATTATAAATTAAATATCTTTGATTACCGATTTAAAAATGATGATTTTAACTACTATCGTCAAAATAAAAAATGTTTAATTATTCGAAGTTTTTCATAAAAAATATATGATTGTCCTTAATTAAAAACCTCAATCACATCCGATTGAAACTCGACCGGATTTTAATCGAATTTAATCGGTTCAATCGGAGATTTTAATCATAGATTTTGATCAAATTATTTGTAGTAATTGACCGTGCATGATTCATGCATAATTTATGCTTGATCCTGCATGACTCATTCATGACCAGGCATGACTCATGCGTGATCAAGCATGATCATGCATGGCTCATTCTCGATCAAGCTTGCGCATGCATTAAGTTTGAAATAATTGTATCCAGAGATATGATCCATCAGGAAAGGTCATGCTCGAGCATGCCCTATTATGCATGACCATACACGGAAAAAAAGAAAATTCCTATTGTAGCAACAGGACTTTTCCTGTTGTAGCAACAGGACTTTTCCTGTTATAACAACAGGACTTTTCTTGTTGTAGCAACAGGATTTTTCCTGTAGAATTAATAGGATAAACTAGTTTCATGCACCAATTGTTTTTGTCTGTATGATAAAATTTCGAAATTTGAAATAAAATAAAAATTTACATAAAAAAAAAAAATCTCTGGTGTTATAGGGGCGGGAGGGGCAAAACGGGGTACTTAAGGAAATACCAAGTTTTCGAGGACTCAAATACGCTAAATTTTTTTTTTCTAATGGTATTCAAAGTAAATAATAGAAAAAACTTTTAGTTACCGTTAAAAAAAAAATTTTTTTATTTTTGCAGACAAAATTAGGGGAGACCGGGGCAAGGAGGCCCCCGTGAAATTTTGATAAAAAAAAAAATTTTTTTTCCGTCTAATTACTATAAATCCGATATATTGGCGCATTTTTAGCCCTACACATGACACCTGGGGCAAAATGGACCAGCAGAAAATTTTGAAAAAATGATTTTTTCATGTTTTTATCAAAAAAAAAAAAATAATAATAATATATTTCTACATTTTCAGCCTTACACATAACACCTGGGGCAAAATGGATCAGCCGACAATTCTGAAGAAATGATTTTTTCATATTTTCTGGCTGATTCTCTTTGTCTGGGGCAAATTTGGTCATTAAAAATATCCAAAAATTTATTTCACCGTAAAAAATTGTTTTTGAGTAACATAAAAGTAAAAATAGTTTTCAAGACTAAGAAATACGTTCTTAACGATCAAAACAATTTAAAAAGAAAAAAAAATTTATCATTTTTTGGAAGGAGGCCTACTTGCCCCAACAAAAAAAAAAATTTTTTTTCAGAGTTTCGGCAAAATGTCTTCAAATTTGTTCAAAATAGGACAAAAGTAAAGTGATCTGATGGTTGAAAGCCACAAAAAGTAATAACCGACTTAGGGAGGCCTCCTTGCCCCGGTCTTCCCTACCCTTAAAAAAGATTAAAAAAAATTTCTAGATTTTAAATGAATTTGATTAAGTTAATCTTTTTGCAAGTAATTTATGTTAAGAAAAATTATATTTTACATGATTATCGGATACAAAAGAAAAAAAACAAATTTTTAATAGTTTTCATCATAAGACAAAAGTCATTAATATTTTTCAACTGCAGTCGATTTTTGAAAAAGTTTAACAAAAATAATTCCAAATAACGCTCAATATGGCGCATGCGCAATACAGTAGCCGAGTGATTGGCTTACATTTAAACCGAGTTTTCGGCTTAACTATTTTAATAAAATGTTTCACAGTGATTAAAACTGTTTATGATTTTTGTTGAAATTTGAATTTCTGTCAAAATTAAATTTTTTTTTTTTTTTTATTTTTTTTTAAACTGATGAAAAAATCTTTTTTCGAAAATTTCAATTTTTTTTGGTCTTGATTTTATTTAAATTTGGATTTTTTTCATATTGAAATTCATTACTAAAGAGAAATTGATTTTCATCTAAAAACTCCGCATGTGCATGAAACCAGTTTCTTATCCTGTTGCTACAACAGGAAGTCCTGTTGCTACAACAGGAAAAATCCTGTTGCTACAACAAGAAAAGTCCTGTTGTTATAACAGGAAAATCCTGTTTTGTTAACAGGACAAAATCCTGTTGCAACAACAAGTCGGCGTCCTGTTGCAGCACCTATTTTTTTTTCCGTGTACATGGTTCATACTTGCATGAATCCTGCATGATCATACATGATCATGCATGGTGATTTTTTCCCCAGGTGATAATGTCAACCGTATTAAATAATTAAATATAAAATAATTATAGAGGAATAAACTCTGATAGTCTAGAATAATTAACTAAAAGATTGTATTCAAGTACAGCAAAATGGAATATAAATAACATAAGTAATAAGTAAAGTCATAGAACGAATAAGTAAAGAACGTAAATGTGTAAGCTTATATCTTGAATTTGTTTTAGTAGGAAGTATAAATGTATAAGTATATAATTAGTAAAGAACGTTGATATATATATAAGTATATATATTGCATAAGTATGTGTGTGTGTGAGCATGAGAATAGTTGGAGAAGTCGAAGAGTGGAGCCAGAGATCTTTCTGCCGTCTGATATAACTTCACTTCTCTCCGAGAACTATTGACGAGCACAACTGTTATTACTGATCAAATCTTAAATATGCTTTATAATAAAAACTCAGTCTTCAGATAAAATTTATTAGGTAGATTTTTTTAAAAATCTAACTATTGTATTTGTCCTCATGGTCGATTTTACAAGGGATTTCGTCATAAACTATCATAATTAGTTGAGTAGAGTTCAAAAATACCACTCGTTGAAAAATTTATATATGTATGTATATATATATATATATATATATATATATATATATATATATATATATATATATTTATGTCATAGAACCGACTTTTGAGGACACGATTGCATCTACAATTCTTATCCGATCTTAATGAAATTTCCTACACTTCTTCTATGTGTGATTACCACGGTTAAGTTCGAAGATGGGCTGATTCGGTCGATTAGTTTAGAAGTTATGGCTGTCTGAAATTTCAACGATTTTTCGAAAAAATCAATTTTTAATCACTTTCAAGTCCATATAACTGTTACGTCCTGGTTGATGTTTTGGCGCTGGCGTAGTTGAGCGATCGATTTAAATTGGACGTAATGAAAACTTACATATAATTATAAATAATAATTAAGTATGGGTTGAACAGCCACCATTTGGTGGTTGCAATAAACTAGTTGTGTGATTATATATATTATTTTATATATCTAAATCCGATTTATTCAATTATAAGGATATAATTTTGAGTGATGTGAAAATATACAGTTGAATTAATTTATAAATTGTTAATGTGTCTTAACAATAACTTCGAGAGGGTGAGAACGAAGTTGAGTATTTAAAGTTGAGCCTGACTGCTCTCAATGATTCTATATTTCAGACTGATTTCTCTTGATCGAGAAAAACTAGAGAAGTCTCTTATCGATACGAGGCGCTTGGGCATCAGGCCCGCGCATCGTTCGATGTAGAGGGGTGGATTGTGATAAGCAATATTCTCGAATGATCCATTCTCCGTTCTCACGCTTTCTCCGTTTTTGTTATTAACAAATGAGTCACTTATCTATGAACAAAAGTTATCTTAGAACAAAATAGATGTTTGTGCAGCTGCACGTCTCGAGGATTTACTCGAGGCGTCAGCGCTTATTTATATTTGATAAAATATAGAAAAATAACTTTATCAATTATTACTCATATCCTTAACGTTCGAATAACTTGAATAATATTATTCTATTCTTATATTATATTATTTTATATAATTAATTAAATACTATTGAAATTACTTGGTTATCGATATTCGATATAATTAGTTAGATTTCAGGTCGGTAATTAGAGAAGTAAATGCCCACGTCATCTGACGTACAGGCTGGGACGTAACACGCCCCCACCCGTTAGACGAGCGCCCTCGCTCGTTCGGGCCTTATCTGTGAAAGATACTAAGTATTAAAAAAAATTTATTTTACCGACGTGAAATCTGTACACGTTTAATTTCTTTAATATGATATTTTTTTTTTTTTTTTTTTTTTTTTTTTGTTCATTTTCTATTTTTTTCTTAAATCATTGGAGATTATGTTTACATATCAATTTATTCATGCAATACTATATAATATAAATGTCTTATTCACTATGATGGTTACATAGGCAAAAAAAAAGTTGTATTTCTTTTATTTCTTAAGATTATTATTATATAAAAAAAATTTGTATTATATATATATATTTTTTTTTCCCTTTTTTTTTTTTTCTTTCTTTTTTGTTTTTTATTAAATTTAACTAAATTATTAAATAACTGTCGTTTTCAGTTATGCGTATGAGTAAGAAAAAAAAATTTCTATTATTTTATTTGTCTATTTTTAATTTATTATAGTAATTTTTTTTTTATTCATTTATTTATTTATTTTTCTTTAGTATATCTATGTGATATATTCTGTTTAACTATCTTCTCAATTATTTTACTTTTCCTTTTCTTTTCTATTCTTCTTATATTTTAAATATTTTATCTTCAAAAAAAAATCTGGGTATTATTATTTTATTTTTACTATCGTTTATTGTCTATTTTGCGTTATATTAAAAATTATTACTATACTATTTCCAGAATATTTGATTTTTAGCATCATTTAATTTGTTTTCTTTATTATTTTTTTTTCTTATCTTTACTAATTATTTATCTTTAATTATGTCTATGTTTCCAATCTTTCGAAATTATTTAGAAATAAAATTTAATTTTTCTTAATTATACGTCGTTATTCTTACATTTCTTATATTTCTTACATTAAATTAAATCAGATCATGAATTATTTGATGTTGTCTATTTTAGTTGAGAGAGAAGAACTCAAACTACTTATAAGCTATTTTAGCTCTGTCACAATGGATAAGTTTTCTTTTTCCAGGTTTATATTCAATTTCTATATCGTTTTTATCTGGGAAAATTTCAGTAATTTTATAGGGACCTAAATAATTGTCATCAAATTTACCATCTCTCTGATTTTTTACCAAAAATATATTTTGACCTATTTTAAACTTTACAGGATTAATTTTTTGATCGTATCGTACTTTAGATTTTAATTTTGAATTTTCTAAATTTTCTCTTGCTTCTTTTCTTGATTCTAACAATCGAATTGCGAGTTCTTTAACGTAATCTGCGTATGTAGGAATATCGTCTAAGTATGAAAATTCTGATGGTAATCGCGCTTCTTTACCAAATACTAATCTATATGGGGTGAACTTTGTACCTTCGTGTACACTCGTATTATAAGCAAAAGTTGCATGAGGCAACCATTTATCCCAATCATTTTTATTTGTAAAATGTTTGATATAATCTGTTAATACTTGATGACTTCTTTCTAATGAACCATTAGATTGTGGGTGAAAAGCTGTCGTTTTTATTTGTTTCATTTTGAAAATTTTAGCTACACAACCCATAACTTTACCTATAAATGCTTGACCTTGGTCTGTTAAAATTACTTTTGGGCAACCGTGTTTTAATATGAAATTTTCGACTAGTGCTATAGCAATGTCTTTGGCTGTCATAGATACTAGCGGTATTGCAAAACAATATTTTGAAAGATCGTCTTGCATCGTTAAAATATATGAATAACCGTTTGCTGAAGTTTTATTAGGTACTACTATATCTAATGCTAATTTATCCCAAATTTCTGCGGATGTATCTGTTATTACCATCGGTTGTTTTGTTTTTATTCTTACTAATTTCTTTTTCTGACAACTAATACATTTTCTAACAAAATCTTCGACATGTTTTTTAATATTATCCCAAAAATATCTTTGTCTAATTCTGTTGTAAGTTTTAGTTACACCTTTATGACCTGCCATTGGGGTCTCATGGTTTTCAGCTATTATCTTTTGTCTCTCTTCTACTGGAGGTATTATTATCAGATCTCTACAAATAATTATTTTAATATCGGTTCCTTTAAATGTTTTAGCTATAATATTTTTAATTTTTGACCATACAGTTTTGGATAAATTACTTCGACCTTGAGAAATACTAATCGATTTTAATTTTGTTTTTTCCATGTATAATTTTAAATTTTTAAAAGCTTTACAATAATCTTTTTCGGTGGGTGCATCTGTACTGGTGTTTTGAGTAACTAACGCAAGTACTTTTCTTTTCGATGTTCCCATTTTAATTACCTGCCCTACTTTATAACTAGCTAATGGACTCAATTTTAAATACCCTGATTCTAATAATTGTTTTCCCATTTCACTTGGGACAGTACTATCTGCATTAATAAAACATAAATAACTATTTTTTTGCATTTCTAAATTATCTCTCGTCTCTATTATATTATCATTACTAAAATCGTTCGACATTACTGAAAGTACGGATGAATCATCGTCAGAATCTATTTGTTCATTATCTGGATTATTATTTTCTACGATAATTACATTGTCTAATTGTTCTTGATTACTATCTGAATTTAATTCTGTTAAATTTTGTTGAAAATTTGTTATATTATTAGATGAATTTATTTGTTCGATTTGATCCGGGTTATCATCATTAAATGAATGTATTTGTTCGATTTGATCAAAGTTTCCGTCATTAAATGAATTTATTTGTTCTCGTTGATCGAAATTTTGGTCATTGAATGAATTTATTCGTTCGACTGAACTCAAATTTTGATCAACGGGTGAATTTATATGCTCAGGGTTTTGTGGTTCTCTATCAGGAAAAGAATTTTGAAAATTGATCGGTTCTACATTTTCATTTATTATACTTAAATTATTGTTTGGAAGTTTATCATTTGCATTTTGTTGGCGATTAATTGCTTCGAGGGTAACCATTATTTTCGGCAATTGTGGTAGAAAATTATTTTTATTATTTTTAGGTTTTTTTGTTTTTATCTTAAAATTTTCTGAAAGTTTTTGTATTTTGTATGGAATGTATTTTTGTGTATGTGTACGTTTATCATTGTCCGTGCAACACGAACACGTTTTGGGCTTACGCTGTCTTTTTGACCTGCGTAGCTGCGGTTCGCTATTAGGGGGATTATTTATCGTTTGACTATTTGTTACTACACGATGTTTTTCTATGGCTTTACTAGGACTTTGTTCTCGTGGTTCGTCATTATTTGTTTTAGGATTATTTTTTTTATTTTTACATTTTCTACATTAGTTTTATTCCTATCAGTGTTTACAATAGTCGGCGGTATTACGTTATCATCGGATGACGTCTGTATGTCCATCGGTCGTGCGAGTGAGTCATTAAAAGTAGTTTTATCAATTTCCATATTTACATGAATATTGGATTCGTTATAAGGATCGGCATGAACTAAAGCTTCTACATTTAAGATTTTTGGGTGGTCACCACCTTCTTCTGATGACCATGAAATCGCGACTCCCATATTTTTAGAATTATTAATTTTTCTTATAGGACTCCGTATGGGAATCGGGCATAATTTAATTGGACTTTTTGTGACATTTCGTGTAGGTGTTCTTGGAGTAATAGGAATAGTTTCTATTGGCGATTCAGTGTCAATGTCGTTTGAGTTACTGGAATATATTTTTGATTTTATTATTTCTGTCTCGTCTGTATTTGATTCGTCATCTGAGGTGTCTAGAGTAATAATTTTTTTCGTCTTGTAATTAGTTTTATCTATTTTCCTGCGTGTACGAACTGCTGGAGAAGGTGTAAATTCTGCTATTTTATGTGATCTTTTAATTCGAGAAAGTATTGATTTATTTTTATCGATTTCTGTATTTTCAATATTTGTCTGTGGTTTTAAATTTGAGATTGAAGGTATAATTGGCGTCTGTACGTCTGTTAATAATGGTAATGAAGGATCAGTGATTTTAGAACTTTCAGGTATATATGAATGTGAGGATTGAGATGACGCTGATAAATTATGAGGTTTCTTATGTTTTGGAGAGTTTATAGAATTATTAGATATATAAGACAAACCGAAGTCCGTCATATCAGATTCGTCACTTAAATACGAAGGGTTATTTTTAATGAGTTTTTTTCTTAGAGCTACAGCATCATAAATTTCTCCTGATGACGATGATCCGTCAGAATAATCAGGAAGTACAATAGACTTATTCGATTCAAAATTTTCGGAAGGTTTTCTTTTATAACTTTTTAAATTTTCATTAGTTTTTACTTTATTAGTTTCTTTTTTATTTTGATTTTCACTTTCAAGCTCGGAATTTTTATTCGAAGGGTTTCGAGTATTATAATTTTTAAAGTTTTTATTTACTTTATCATTTTTATCTTTTTTATTATTTATTTTTGATTCGGTTTTTGAAATTTTTTTATATGGATTATACCGTCTAACGTTAGATTTTTTATTTTTTAAATTTTTATTTTCACCGATATATCCGTTTTCTTTATTTTTGCCAACTAATCGCCGATCGATAGGGTAGCTAATCCTATTGCCGTCGCTAGTATTTTTGACTGTTGGGTCCGTAGTTAATTTATCGATGGGCCCAACCATTTGAGTTCTTGACTCTTTTACTTTACTTTTTTCGACCGAATTTTCATTATCGGCCGCTCGAGTTTTTGGCTCGAGAATTTGAATTACCAAATTTATTTTATTACTTGAATAACTTTCTTCTGAACTTACATGTCCTTTCTTATTTTTGCTTGAATTTACATGCAATTTATTTTTATTAATATTCCGCGTTTTTGATTTTTCATCTGAGTTACTTGACTCTGTATTAGTATATTTTTTTGGTTTTTTTATTAAGACTCTTCCGGAGTCAGATGAATCCGAAGATCGCAATCTAGCGATTCCAGGTTTACCGGGTCGCCATTTAATTTTGATTGGGTAAACTTCACGATTTTCAGTTACCGGGTTACGCGATAAAGCATCCGCGTTTGTGTTTATTTTACCCGCTTTATATAACGCGGTATATTCGAACTCTTTAAGCCGTTCTCTCCATCTCATTACACGCGATGTTGGGTCATTCATATTATTTACCCAAACAAGCGGTCTGTGATCGGTGACAAGAGTAAACTCTCTGCCATAGAGATACGGTCTAAATGTTTTCATACCGAATAAAGCTGCGACCATTTCTTTTTCGGTGGTCGAGTAATTTTTTTCGTGTTTATTAAGTACACGAGAGGCTGCTGCAACAATTGTATCTTCGCCAATTTTGCCTTGTGAGAGGATTGCTCCAACTGCATAGTTAGATGCATCGGTCGTTAAAATAAACGGTTTCGAAAAATCGGGATATTGCAATATCGGAGCTGTACATAGTTTGTCCCGCAAGGTTTCAAAAGCTACCTGATGTTCAGGCATCCATGTAAATCTTGCGTTTTTACTTGTAAGGTCAGATAGGCACTTAGCGATTTTTGCGAAATCCATAATAAATCGCCGATAATAACCAGCAAGTCCAAGAAATTCTCTCACTTGTGTTGTATTTACGGGTGTTTTAAAACATTTGATCGCTTTGATTTTATCGGGATCAGGCTTGACACCGTCGGCAGATATAAGATGGCCTAAATAAATTACTTCTTTTTTTAAGAATTCACATTTATCGGCTTGTAGAGTTAAATTTGCACTACGTAAATGTTCGGCTAATTTTTCGAATTTAGTGTTATGTTCTTCTAGAGAACGTGCGTAAATGACTATATCGTCTAAGTAAACAAAGAGATCCGCTCCTTGTAACCCGCGTAACACTAAATCCATTAACCTTTGGAACGTTGCCGGAGCATTTTTAAGTCCAAATGGCATTCTATTAAACTGATAATGACCATGAGGAGTTGTAAATGCTGTTTTATGTTTATCTTTTGGATGCATTTTAATTTGGTGAAATCCAGATTTTAAATCGAAAATTGAAAAATAAATTGCGCCACCCAGTTGATCAAGAATATCATTTATCAACGGTAATGGGTATGCGTCTTTAATAGTTTTTTCATTTAATTTACGATAATCAATTACTAAACGCCATCTTTTATTGCCTTTTGAATCAGCCTTTTTAGGTACTATCCATAGGGGGGAATTATAGGGGGAGGTCGAAGGTTCTATTATGTCCATCAACATTAATTCTGTAATTTGTTTTTGAATTTCGTCTTTTTGTGCAGGTGGATGTCTGTACTGTCGAGTATTTACCGGTACGTCATCGTTAGTAGGTATATTGTGTGCCACTGTCTCTGTAGCGCGCAATGATTCTCCCGGAATGTGGAACAGGTCAGCGTATTTTTCTACAAGAGAAACTATCGTTTTACGCTCTTCCTCATTCAAATGTCCTAAACGCAAGAGTTTTAACACTTCTTCAGTACGATTTCCCCGCGTCCGAGTACTATTATCGTATCTATCTGTGTCGTCTTGCGTCAAGCTAGTATCCTCATCTTCACTTGTCCCGAAAGGGTACAGAGGAATTACGGGTACTTTCACTTTAACATCCTTATCAAGAGTATTTATTGCGTACAAATAAGCGATACCATTATTATTTCTAACTAAAGCTTCGCCCGCGTAAATACCGTTTTCAAATTCGATACGAGGTGTATAACCCTCTTTAAGTTTACTATCGACTCGAACAAACATTGCTGTTTTCGTTCGAGCTTTTAAAACGAAATATTCTCCCTCGGTAAATGATAATTCTAAATTATTTAAATGTTTAAAAATTATAGTATTTTCAACTAAATTAATTATTCCGCCATGTTCGCGTAAAAATTCCATACCGAGTATTCCACTATAATCTAAAGGAAATTCATCTGGGATGACATGAAAGTATGTAGTTTCATTAAAAATTTGTATTTGAATTCTACCCAAAGTTATAGCTTCAGATACGCCATTTAGTTTATAACAATAAGAATCATCAATTAGATTTTTATATTTTACTTCGCCGTATTTTATTAAATTTAAACTACATCCCGTATCAATTAATATTTTTCCGTAACTCGATATTATATTTTTAGATTTAAGCATGATAGACGTAGGTTTGTAGTCTATTGGCATAGCACCTACGACATAAGTTCGCGTTGGTATTCTTAATTTTTGTTCGAAATTTGGCGCTGAGTTGCTACGTTTCCCATCGGAGCGCCGTCTCGAGGGAACGCTTGGTCGTTTCCCGTACTTGTACTCGGTTTTGAATTTAATGCATCGCGTTTTCCTTCGTTATAAATTTTTTTCCAACAATTATTCATTAAATGACCATTCATTTTACAGTAATCACATTGAAGAATATTTTTATCTATAACTCGATTAGATTCAGTGCTTTTTCTTTGCATTAAATTTCTACATTCTTCGATACTATGATTATTTCTTTTGCAAAAATTACAAAATTGATTAAAATTTCTTTGATTTTGATGTCTATTTGGTTCCGATTTTTGCACGTAGTTTTGATTATTCTTTTGATATTGATTTTGATTTTTATGATAATTATTTGTATTACGAATGTTGTGAGTAAAGTCAGTATCATTTTGAAAATTTTGTTTAGTGTGTGGAGTAAAAACGTGGTGGTAATCTGTACTTTTTGTTCGAGAATCATATACATTGAAAAAGTTATCAACATTTCTCATTTGTTGTAGCTGTTTTTCGACTTTTTCGGCTGATTTTGTCGCGGAGTCAAGGTCCGAATATTTATCTTCTTGTAAAAAAATAGCAAATTTCGGATGTAAACCCGATATAAATGAACGAATAGCAGTTTCTTTAGCTAGCGTAGCTTTTTCTGTCTTATTTTCCCCGTCGGTATATTCAATTTCTGACAATGTATGTCGCAAATGTTGGCTTATTCTATAGTTAAAATCCCTAACGCGTTCGTGTGGGCTTTGTTGAAACTTATCAAATTCTCTCATCCATAGTGAGATTTCTTTACTTTGTCTAAAGTGTAAATTTAAAAATGAAATGAAGTCGTCGATGCTTGTCGGGTCTACAGTACTAATTCTTTTTAACGGCTCGCCTTTACATTTGGTCTGTAATAATTTTACTAAAAATTCTTCGTCGATATCGTCTTTAAAAATTTTTTTAGCATTTATACATGCTTTTGTAAATGATTCTATTGGATAACCGTCTTTTGTACCGTCAAAGTCTGGGATGGTTTTCAGAAAGTCTTTATAATCAATTTTATTAATATTACTATTATTTTGAGTTCTGTTAGAATTTGATGTAAATTGTGAATTTAAATTTGTGGTGTTTAATTTACTCATTTCCTCTCTTACGCGTCGCGTTAATTCGGTTTCAAATTGTTCATTAAAAGTGTTTTTTACCCGTTCATGATCTGATCTTAATTTTTTTATTTCATCTACTAATGTTTCTATTGTATCTTTTGCTTCAGCGAGAGAAGTTTCCATAAGTTCTAATTGAGACATTTTTATGAATTTATATTTTTAAATTTATATAACGCAAAAAAAATTACAAAATTGAATGATATCGATAAATCGACTTACTACTTAGAAGATTGTAAAAAATAAGTTATGGTCGATGCGAAGATCTACGTTGCCGTCGGAAGGTTGATGGTGAAGGTCAGCAGGTATGCACGATGTAGATATCTCAGCACTTAATGATGTTGAACTGCGTCCGTCGGGCGTCGTAAATGATGTTGGTAGATTTGATTTGTTTAAAAAATTTTTTTGATTCTTCATTAACTTCACTCACTTGAATTTTATTATGATTTTTATTTTTTTTTATTCACAAAATTTTTACTTTTTTTTTCTTGATATGTCTGACTTTTATGAATATATATATATTTTTTATTTATTTATTATTTTATGAGAGCGAAATAAAATTAAATTTCGATTCTTGGATATTAAAAAAAAATTTCCGAATTTTTAATTCAAATGTTCGATATTATTAATTTAATTTTTTTCTTTATGATTTTATTTTAATTATTTACGAATTTTTAATTTCATTTATTCGAATTTTTATTATTATTTATTTTACTCACTTCAATTCTCACTTAATTTTTCACTTTTGTTTCACAATTTTACTTTTTTTTTTCTTTTACGTCGATATAATTTCACTTTGATAACTTGATGTCAATTTTCTTGTGACAAAAAAAAATTTTCGGATTTTTGCGATTTGACCAGTCTATTCGGGGGCTGTTCGAATCCGTCGCTGCCACCAATTTTAATTATATATAAGTTGTTACGTCCTGGTTGATGTTTTGGCGCTGGCGTAGTTGAGCGATCGATTTAAATTGGACGTAATGAAAACTTACATATAATTATAAATAATAATTAAGTATGGGTTGAACAGCCACCATTTGGTGGTTGCAATAAACTAGTTGTGTGATTATATATATTATTTTATATATCTAAATCCGATTTATTCAATTATAAGGATATAATTTTGAGTGATGTGAAAATATACAGTTGAATTAATTTATAAATTGTTAATGTGTCTTAACAATAACTTCGAGAGGGTGAGAACGAAGTTGAGTATTTAAAGTTGAGCCTGACTGCTCTCAATGATTCTATATTTCAGACTGATTTCTCTTGATCGAGAAAAACTAGAGAAGTCTCTTATCGATACGAGGCGCTTGGGCATCAGGCCCGCGCATCGTTCGATGTAGAGGGGTGGATTGTGATAAGCAATATTCTCGAATGATCCATTCTCCGTTCTCACGCTTTCTCCGTTTTTGTTATTAACAAATGAGTCACTTATCTATGAACAAAAGTTATCTTAGAACAAAATAGATGTTTGTGCAGCTGCACGTCTCGAGGATTTACTCGAGGCGTCAGCGCTTATTTATATTTGATAAAATATAGAAAAATAACTTTATCAATTATTACTCATATCCTTAACGTTCGAATAACTTGAATAATATTATTCTATTCTTATATTATATTATTTTATATAATTAATTAAATACTATTGAAATTACTTGGTTATCGATATTCGATATAATTAGTTAGATTTCAGGTCGGTAATTAGAGAAGTAAATGCCCACGTCATCTGACGTACAGGCTGGGACGTAACATAACTTTAAAACTATAACTCATAGATAATTTCTGCAAAAAGTATTTTAAAGCGTGACTAATGAGCTTTAATTTATGACCTCAAACTTTATATTTTGACCATTTCTTCCAATAATTTCATAGCCTTGAAAATTTTAATGGAATCAAAAAATGTTGAAAATATGGTTTTCATTCCACATAACTTATGCTTGTCTTATTATAATCCAGTATCGTCAGTTGTATTTCATTGTGCACAAAATAACCTGTAAATTTCACTGCTATTTTATATATTAAAAGTATTTCTTTTATTACTTATGGTGTATCAAACGTACCTCTACTCCCCATGATTATCACTTGTCTTGTCATTACGATAGCACCCACAGTTCTTATCGGATCTTGATGAAATTTTTTACACTTATTCTATAAGCGATTACTTTGATCAGGTTCGAAGATGGGCTGAATCCCTCGAATAGTTTTGAAATTATGGCTGTTTGAAATTTTCATGATTTTTCGTAAAAATCAGTTTTTCATCAACGCTAAAGCTCATATAACGTCAAAACTAATATTTATACACAAATTCCGTAAAAAGTATCTAAAAGCTTGACTAATAATCTCGCATTAATGACCTTAAGCTTTATGTTTTGACTATTTCTTCCAATAATTTGATACCCTTGAACTTTTTAATGAAATCAAAAATGTCGAAAATATGGTTTTCATTCCACATAACTTATGAATTTTCCATTATAATACAATTTTGTCACGTGTATTTTATTGTAAACAAAATAACCTGTTAATTTCACAGCTATTTTATATTTTAAATAAAAGTATTACTGTTATTTTAACTGGGCTTGTCATGGTAACAGCGATTACAATTATGATCTCATACTAATTAAATTTTCAATACTTTATTTATGTGAAGGTTAGTTTGGTACATTACCTGTATAATGTTATGTCAAATCAACTATCTGAAGTTCTCTATCAATAATAATCGTTGTATTTTTTTACCCTCACTCCTAGAAAACGAGTCTAATTTCATATCATGACTATACACTAACAAGATATGTATGTATAAAACTATTTTTTTATATCAATTAATTGAAAAATCTACCTTCCATTTCGGCTGCCGAATGGCCTTTTTTTTCAATTGCATCTATCCTTATCCATAACTTCATTAATACATTAAATAGTAATCATAATCATCATCATAGTCAATAATAAATTTATTTACTGTTTTCAAATTCAAAATTGGTCCCGCGTGACAACGAACTGCCCACTGTCCAGGAGGTGGCGTCAGTTCCGATCCTAGTAACCTCCTAGGACATAACAGGATCTCTCTTAGGTACCGGTTTTTGGTAAAGTATGTTCAGTACAGCACAGTACCAACTTAAAATAAGTAAGACCCTTTCTGTTCCTGTAAACGACGAAAGACCAAAGGAGAATGACAATGACAGTTCACAGTTGTTATTTATATTATCAATGAACAATTTCAATCGATTTTAATGTAAATAACTGCAATAGTTATTTGTTGAGTCAGTGATTAACGCTAACGGAATTTTAAAAAAGTCGCGACAATATTAATTTAATTATATCAAAAAGCTTTTGCTGAAGCAGTTAATTTAATTAAGTAACTCATCTTGGATTATATTTTTAACAAAATTAATAAGCTCTTGTTTGACAGTCGGTGACGTACTTGATATTAACTCTATTTTATCAGTTTTTGTCTCAAACATTATCGTAAATTATAAAAATAAGGTATAGAGAATTAACGAAACTTTAAACTAATTTTATTTTTAATTTTTTTAATAAACAGATAAATTATTTTTACTGTTGATAAAAAAAATTTGACAACGAAACAATTTTGTGCTGATTGAAAATAAAAAAAAATTTGTAAATTAGTGAACTGAGATTTTTATTTATCTTACAGTTAGGATTTAATAAAAATACCAGTATAATAAATAAAAATGGATATTGGATTCTCATCGTATCATAATGGTGGGCCAGTTAGAGAACAAGATTTTGAAAGACTTTCACAAACAGTTGGAACATCAATACTCAAAATATCTCAAAATGGTAAAATTTTTTTTTTTATTCTTAAACTTTACTGTAATTAAGTAAATAAATTTCTATGAATTCTAATGTATAACTTTTTTGTTATTAGTGTCATCAATGCAAAAAATGGTTAACCAATTGGGAGGATCAACGGATTCACAAGAGCTTCGAAATCAACTGTAATTATATATATTATTATCTATATTATTAATAGAATAAGGAAAATTTTGTTTCCGCCATATCTATATAATAGAATTAGTTAATATTATTGAAATTGGTATCATTAAATAAGTCTTGACTTAAATTTTTGCCTTTTTATAATTTAAACTTTTTTTAATTGCCAAGTATTGAGATAAATAGATTTATCTATATTATTCGAATTACATTTAAATTACGCGAGAAAAAAGACGATCGTATTTATTTTCTTTAAATAAATTAATACTTTAATTATTCTGTCACTAAATATAACTGAATGTCATTAAATCTATAGCTATATTATTTATATCGCGTTACTAATCCCAAAACGACATATTTTTATACTCCCTTTTGGTTTTAGGAAGCTTCTCAAAGCCAAAAAAGTGTGCATAGAAAAAAAAAGGATTTATTGACACAAAAAAATCTTTATTCTCCTAAAGAAAATTTTTACTTACCCCAAGAAATTTTTTGCATTGTGAATTGAAAACAAAAATTTATTTAGAACTAGAAAAAATTACTTGGTGCAATGAATTATTTCTTGACCAAAAAAATTTGTTCTCGCCCCAAGACAATTTTTGTATTTAATTGATAATGCATAAAATTTCTTGGTGCAAATTAAAATTTTTTGCGGCAAGAAATCCTTTTTTTCTGCGAATTTTATAAATTTAGTAGTAATATTTGGGCAGTCACGTAGTGACTGCAGGTTGCTCGTCTATATTTTATTTATTTATCATAATTTTTTGGGCCTTAAGCCTGAGCTCCCCAAGGGCCATTACATTACAAAAATAAGACAAAGAAAAAAAAAGAAAATTCCTAAATTAAATTTAAAAAATTTTATAGTATTGTGAATTATAAAAAATCATTTCGGATTGATAAAAAAAATTTGATGTAATACTAAATGAGGATCCGTTTATGGTGTTGCTTCTACCATATTTAAACGAAGTTTATACGTTATTATTACGATTAAAAAGTAAACCGAACCTTGTTTCAATTATACGTACACCTTCCGATGAATCACCATCAAAGAAAGGTGAGCTCAATATTCTGTGAGCTGCTTATAAATGATAACAATAATAATAAATAAATAAGTATTTATATACTTTTGTTTGAAGTTAGAGCCGCGGTAGTTATGAACGCAGCCAAATTTCAACAATCAACAGTTTGAAAAAATTTGTCAGGGAATTTTAACAAAATTTATTAATTTTACATTGAAAATCAATATGTTGATTAATTTAAAAAATTAAAGCATAATCTTCAATGAAAACTCAATATGACTACCCTTATAGCACAGTTTACTATAGCATAAGTTTACTTTACAAAAGTTTCCTTGAATTTTTCGTCAAATGTCCGTCAACTTTGGACTCTTCCGTTTTTGACGTCAATTCATATACAACTTGCTCTACAATCCGACGTAAATTTACTACCTAAATTAGAATGCAAATTCACTTAAAAAGTTGACTAGAAAAAAGTTGTAAATTTTCAGGCAAATTTTCATATCAATTTATTGTTAATTTGACCTGAAAAATTGTCAAGTATTTTTTTACCGTCAAATTGTAGACAATTTTATGTATAAATTTTCTTACCTTCTGTAACGGTAAGAATGAACATTACCGATTTTTCTTTCTCTAGTGAAAATTTACCTCTTCATTGAGGAAAAATGGACCGCTAATTTTTCTTTCCAACTTTTGCTGTCAAATTGTCGGCAAATTCGGGTAGCAAATTTCAGGTTATTTCAACGTCAAATTACTATTGAAGTCAAGCTAACGTGGCTTTTAGGGTAGCTTAGGACAGACTGTATATATGTAATTATAAAAAAAAAAACAATAAATAAATTATAAAGCAAAAAAAAAGAGTTGCGTAAAAAAAAGGCAGCCAAATTTTTTAGGAATTATCGGTTTTCAGCTCTTATTTTTAACTTCCCGCTAAGAAAATTGCAAATTTTTTAAAATTCGGGAAGTTATTGGTTTCAGTCCGATTTTCGAAAATCGAATTTCTAAGAGATCTTGACGTTTTGAGGTTTTAGGAAGCTATTCTGACTAATTTCAAGATGATGTCCGAGTGTATGAATGTATGTACGTACGTACGTACGTATGTACGTATGTATGTATGTAAATATTTATAACTTTTAAACGGATGAACCGATTTTGATGGTCAAGGTGTCATTCGACGCGGATTGTCCATATCTAAAAGCTGAAAAAAAATTGAGCTCGATTGGTACTCCTCGTTCAGAGATATTCCAAAAATAAACTTTTTTCAAAAATGTTTTTTTTGGATAACTTGTAATGTACTCGATGGATTGATTGCAAAATCAACTGAGCTCTGAAGCTTCATAAGCCGCGTCGAATGCCACCTCAACCATCAAAATCGGTTCATTCTTTCAATAGAAACCGTTGTCGAAAGAATTAAAAAAAAATTTTTTTTTTAGTATTTTCAAAATTTCTCAAAAACGACTCGATAAATCAATTTCAAAATTTAATCAGTTGTAGAACTCGATAAAACGCGTCGATTGCCACCTTAACCGTCTCAATCGGTTTATTTGTTCGAGAAATATCGTTTGAGAAAAAAATGATAAAAAACGTTTTTTTTCGAAAACAAAAGCATACAAAAGTATTTTCGAGCTCGGAGAGCTCGAAAATGTATTCACAACAATTTTTCGAGTTCAAGGAGCTCGAAAACGGCGGGAAGTTTTGGGGCTGGCCCGCAGGGTCAACTGACAGACCGATTTTTTTTTCAGTAATTGCAATTAAACAAAAAAAAAAAAGAAAGTTTTTTTTACTTTAAATTGCAAACGAAAAAAAAATTGTTTTTTAGTATTGATTTAAAAAAAAAACATTAAAAAATGAAAAAAAAAATAATTCTTCCATTAAAAATAAAATAAAAAAAAAATTTAATAAAAGATAAAAGATAGAGAATAGAGAAGAAAAAGAAAAACAACGAGTGAGCCTCACAGACATAAGGTCACAATAGAAGTGAAACCTTTTTACTAATTAAGTCGGTCTAAATAAATAAATCAATTAATATAAATATAAATATATATATAATATTGGCCATTAGATCTTGTCGGATAGTATAGCATTGGGAAAAAAGAAATCTCTGAAAATAAAACTATGTATAACTAGTTTTCTACTAAATGTAAAAATTTAAAAAACAATTAATTGTAAGAAGAAAATTCAATATTTGAAAATATATTTATGTTAATTAAATGTAAAATTATAAATATGAATTGTAAAATGATGGAATAAAAAAAAGCCCCAATAAAAAAAATCTCTAGATTTGTAAACCACTAAAAAAAAAACATTATCACTATCTAAAAATTTGTAAATAATTTTTGTGTATATTTGAAAATATTTATAATTAAAAAGAACTAAATTAAAAAATTGATAAAAAGTAATTACTATGAATAAAGATATACCTCCATAAAAATTACTGTATAAAATTTAATCGCAATAAATAAAAACATAAAAAATTAAAAATAACTGTAATTATAAAGGTATAAAATCATTTAAATATATTTAAAATATTTTCTTTAATTGAATAAATGAATGAACGAAAGTATGTAATTTCAAAGAGAACTAAAACAAAATTACTATAAAAAAACAAATTCTAAAAACAAACATTCGCATAACTAAACATGTATATAAGAAAATTAAGTAAAAATGAACATCTCGATAAATAAAATATCTATAAAAAATTAATTGTTTTTTAACATCTCTATAAAATATAATATCAAATTAAATTTGATTACAGATATCATATTTTATAGAGATGTTCAAAAACAGTCAATTTTTTATACGGTAAGTGACCCCTCTATCGGCCAGGCCCCCTTTATCGGCCACTTAGTCGAAAAATCGATATATTTCCATCATAATTACGTATTTATGCATAAATAGTTTTTTAAAAAAAAGTAAAATTAATCTACTTTAGATTAAATATACTTTAATTATTGTAAAAATTCATTTTATAATTAAAAAAAAAATAGTAGTGCGTCAGATGCGATTTCTGATGATTTCTTATCAGGTAGGTTAAGGTTTCTTGTTTTTTCAATAACCTATTACTAATTAAAAATAACAATAAAAGTCCGATTTTTTTTTTGTAATCTTTTTAGCTCGTTTCATAGTAATTTTAGCAGTTAAAAATTTGATGATTTTTGGCTAATTTATATTAAAAATAGGGTGGCCGAATATAGATACAAGAAAATTACCTCTGTATGCATTATCGGCCACCTTAGTTTTATTTTTTTTGAGGTTATCAGCATTTATATGCAAAATAGTCAATTTAATTTGTTAATGTCAAAATAAATAAACAAATTGATCAAGTTATATTTCAAAGTAATTATAAATATTTAAAATAGATGTAAATAAATTATATACATCCGATCTGCTAAAATTTTATCTATAAGGTGGCCGATAATGGGGGTCTAGGCAGGCCGATAGAGGGGACAGCTAGGCCGATAGAGGGGACATCAGGAATTGAAGTTATTTTCATTTATTATTTAATTTCTAATAAATATTTTTACATATATTTTTTTTTAATTTGAAGTTAAATGTATAAGCTTTAAAGTTCGATCACTGTTTTATACATGATTTAGTTTTTTATATTTTAATTCTCAATTCGAAAAAAAAAAATATGCTTAACTGGCCGATAGAGGGGTCACTTACCTTAGATATTATATTTATAGAGATGTTTATTTTACATAATTTTTTTATATCCATGTTTAGTTATGCGATTGTTTGTTTTCAGAATTTGTTTTTTTATAGTAATTTTTTTTTAGTTCTCTTTGAAATTACATACTTTCGTTCATTCATTTATTCAATTAAAGAAAATATTTTAAATATATTTAAATGATTTTATACCTTTATAATGACAGTTATTTTTAATTTTTTATGTTTTTATTTATTGCAATTAAATTTTATACGGTAATTTATATGGAGGTGTACCTTTATTTATAGAAATTAAATTTTATACAGTAATTTATATAGAGGTATGTCTTGATATATAGAAATTACTTTTTATTAACTTTTTAATTTAGTTCTTTTTTATTATAGATATTTTCAAGTACACACAAAAATTCTTTACGAATTTTTAAATACTGACCATATTTTTTTTAGTGACTTATTTTACGATACATATGTATAATTTTACACTCAATTAGTATACATATATTTTTACATTTAGTAGAAAACTAGTTATACATGTTTTGATTTTCAGAGATTTTTTTTTCCTGAAGCTATACTACCCGACAAGATCTAATGGCCAATATTGTATATATATATATATATATATATATATATATATATATATATATATATATATATATATATTTATATATGATAACGTGGTTAAATTACGACGCATGCGCACTACACTTGTCCATTCTACTCGACTGTTCTCAACTCCCCCCACTCTTTGAAATATATAAGGCTTGCTATACAAGCAATTCCCCTTCTCGCCTATTTTAAACTTCCACTCAATGTTTCTCCTCTGGCGCTACCTCCCCTTTTCCGCCTCAAATCGTTCAATTTTAGCCTCCGTAAAGAAGTTTCACTTAAAAAAAAAAACAGTTTAACTCTCGCCGTTACACGCTGAAAAATAATTTGAAATTGGAGTGTAAAATATAATTTGAAAAGGCGGTCGATAGATGGCGCCCCTATATGCTAGATAATAATAATAATGATAATATTTGAATTTGATTGGATTTGAGTGAATTTGATTTGAGGTAAAAATTGAATTTGACTAAAATTTGGCCGGATATAGGATCACCTGAGGCCTTAGAATATATAAGTATATACTTGAAAAAAAAAAAATAATAATGATAATAAAAAAAAAACATGGCCGCTATATTTTTTCGTGAATTGTCAGTTTTCGATTTATATTAATTATAATTAAACCAAAAAGTTTTGAATAGTGATTTTTATAAGGGTTCTTCTGTTTAAGAATTCAAGTGTAATAAAAAACAAAAATAGATCAATCGGTTGTGTATTTTTTTATTTAATGTGTTAACCAAAATCCGTACATACTGACGGACATCACAGGATTTGTTTATAATTTTTTTTTTTAATCATTATTTTTAAAAAAAGAGACTTGAAATTGTATTTGTTTTATTCATTAATAAATTAACTTTCAAATGGTATGATTTTCAATCTTGTTGAGTATATTTGAACGAGTGTAAAATGTTTTCTACGTGAGTGAATCAGCTCGGATCGAGAAAGCGTTAGTAGAACACATCTCATTGCTTCGCAAATGAGTTGTGCAAAATTGTCCATATCATTCAAAATATATTTAAATTTATTCCATGGCATAATTCTATGATAATAAAAAGCAAACAAATTTAATTTAACATTAATGAACAGGTCTCGATTTAAATTTGTCCATTTTCATAGTTTTAGATAACGCGTTTCAGATGCCATAAGGGCGTATAAAAAATTATATTCTATAAGTATAATAGAAATAAAAAAAAAATTTTTCCAAAAATCAAAATTTGTTCATACGCCTTTATGGCTCCCGGCGTCGGTACCGGGAGCCATAAGGGCGTATAAAAAAGTTTATTTTTCGGAAATCGACGTAATTATGTTCTAAAAGTATGATACTAAAAAAAAAAAAATTTTTAGTAGATTTCATAGAAATCTAACTATTGTATTTGTCCTCATGATGGAATTTTCGAAAAATTTTGCTACATTTCAACTCAGCTCGACGAGCTGAGTCAGAAAATACATTTGGCTCAAAAGTTTATATATATATATATATATATATATATATATAAATGTGCTGTTGATGATGAGACAAAAATTTTGGCTTATGATCAGTCTTTGCAGCCATTCTTATCAAATCATGATTTGATATCTGTGGTATATAATTACAAGTTGAGACCACAAAAACTAAGCTGTTTTACATTTAGAAGCTGGCATAATATTGATGGTGATTTACTGAAGTGTTTATTTGATGACATTGACATTAACATTATGAGATCATTAGCATCAGTGAATGATATGAATGATTGGTTACATTATCATCTTGGTCTTGTTATTGATACTGTAGCACCTGAAAAGACAGTGTGTCCTCATCGTCCACCAGCACCATGGTTTACAGATCATATTAAGGACCTACAAAATCGTCGAGATAAACTTTATCGGATCTTTAGAAGAACAGGCTATGCCTATAAAGAATATTCAGCAGTACGTCGTTTAGTCAAGCAGCGAATAAGTGAAGCGAAGAAATGTTATTTTGATAATTAGTTACTAAGTGCTAAAAATTCTCAGGCAATGTGGAATGATCTGAGAAGACTAGGTCTAATAAAGCGGAAAAATACGCAATCGAAGGTTTTTGTAGATGTGAATGAACTGAATGATTTTTTCGTACAATCTTCGGATATTACAAATATAGATGTTGATGTAACAGATATCTTAGACCTTTATATTAATAATACTGATAGTAATGAATATTTCAATTTCTCGGAACTTAATGATATCACTGTAAAGAAAGCGATCATGCGAATAACATCTAATTCAGTAGGTCCGGATAATTTTTCTATCAAAGCGTATAAATGTGCGTTGTCATTTGTACTACCATTTATCACAGAGTTGTTCAATAAGTCGCTAACTACTGGCGTTTTCCCTGCTGAATGGAAGTTTTCGCATGTCGTTCCAATACCGAAGACTACTAATGCTATGAACTGTTCCGATTATCGTCCGATATCACTATTGAGTAACCTATCGAAAGCGCTGGAAAGGTGTGTGCATGATCAAATTGTTAGTTATATTAATGATAATAATTATACTGATAAGTATCAAATGGTATTTAAAGTAGGTTTAAATACGCAGACAGCGGTAATTAAGTTCTGTGATGATGTTCGTTTGGGTATTAATGAGTCAAAATTAACTATTGCTGTTTTCTTTGACTTAAGTAAGGCATTTGATTCTATAAATCATAAAAGATTACTTCATAAATTACTGCGTATGAACTTCTCTGATAGTTCTATTGCTTGGATCAAATCTTACTTGATGCATAGAAGACAGTCAGTAGTAGTTGAAGAAAACATATCTGATTGGAGAGAAGTGCTAAATGGTGTACCTCAAGGTAGCGTACTTGGCCCTTTGCTCTTTTCAATATATATTGCTGACCTCTCTAACCGGCTTAATTGTCGATATTTGTTTTATGCTGATGACTTAGTGATTTATCTTCCTTGTTATCCATCGCAATTAAATGAGTTTGTAGATATTTTAAACAATGAAATTAATACGATAGTGGAATGGTGCAGTTTAAACTGCTTAAAGTTAAATGCTTTGAAAACGAAAGCTGCGATATTTGGGAGTAGAGTAAAGGTTAATTGTGATGATTGTAAATATGCAAATAGTATTGTTGTTAAAGATTGTATTATTCAATATGTAAAAACTGTAAAATATTTAGGCATCATGATTGACAACACTATGTCATGGGAAAGTCAGGTTACAAGTTTGTGTTGTCGTGCAATGAGAACTCTAGCTCATTTAAAAATTAATAATGAAATTTTTAACGAACAGCTGCGAATAAAACTTGTTACTACTCTAATCTTTCCGATATTTGACTACTGCAGTGCAGCATATACTAATATTTCAAATAAACTACAACTCAGATTACAGCGAAAAGTAAATTGTTGTGTTAGATATATTTTCAAAATATCAAAATTTGAACATGTTACGCCCTACTATATTAGGCTAGGGTGGTTGAACTTGAAATCAAGGAGAGATTACTTTGTAGCTTGTCTTTTTTATAAGGAAATTCGATTAAACTATCGGCAATTATTTAGAAGCGATTTAGAGTTTTTACCAATTGCATTACGAAGAGGAGATGTAAGGGATGACTATTTGCGATTACCTAGATTTAATTGTAGTATGTATGAAAATTCTTTTCTTGTTCATGGTATACGCGTCTGGAATTCCTTACCTGCTAATATTACTACATTGAATAATTTTGAAGAATTCAGTAATGCCTGCTTTAATTACTATATGGAAAATGTAAATCAGTAAATCATATCGTTAATTAGTTAATTAGCTAATCCAAATACTACTTTATATTCTTACTTATATTGTTAAAAGTACTGTATACAATGTATAATATTTGCTACATTATGTAATATTGATGGTCTTGAGGGAGTCTCGACTCCAAGATCAAATAAATTTATTTATCTATCTATCTATCTATCTATCTATCTATCTATCTATATATATATATATATATATATATTAGGGTGCTTCGTTTGAAACGACTATTTTTTTTTTTCGTTCCCATCTCGAAATTTTGTTGGAAATACCCCCAAAAAAATTCTCTGAGAATTTGAACCCTTAATATTAATATTAAGTACTCTACCACAGCGTGTGAAGATTTCCCATTTAAAATACACGTAAACTTGGGTTTTTATTTTTTAAATTTCTATAATTCCGCGGCATTTTATGATATCATCTCGCCCAAAGTCGGGATTTTCTCAGAATTAAATGTTCTACAAAAGTGCCCATTGTCGCGAAGTCGTAATTCATACGGGTGGGGTAGTACGGACCGCTAAAACGAATTTTTTCATAGAATTCTTATTTTTTCTCTCATTATCTCATAAACAACAAGACCTACAGAAAAAATGCAAATGACAATTTTATAGGAAATTTAATTTCCTACAAAAAAGGTCCTTAGCCTCGAATCACTCAGATTGATATTTTCTGATATATTAATTATTGAAGTTTACGTAGCAATAAATTCCCATAAAATGTCAAATAAAATCTTAAAAAATATTGATTTTTTATTTGACTAACATCTCAGAAAATATCAATCTGAGTGATTCGGTGCTGAGGACCTTCTTTGTAGACAATTAAATTTCCTACAAAATTGTCATTTGCATTTCTTCTGTAGGTCTTGTTGTTTATGAGATAATGAGAGAAAAAACAAGAATTCTATGAAAAAATTCGGTTTAGCGATCCGTACTACCCCACTCGTATGAGTTACGACTTCGCGACAATGGGCACTTTTGTAGAACATTTAATTCTGAGAAAATCCCGACTTTGGGCGAGATGATATCATAAAATGCCGCGGAGTTATAGAAGTTTAAAAAATAAAAACCCAAGTTTACGTGTATTTTAAATGGGAAATCTTCACACGCTGTGGTAGAGTACTTAATATTAATATTAAGGGTTCAAATTCTCAGAGAATTGTTTTGTGGGTATTTCCAACAAAATTTCGGGATGGGAGCGAAAAAAAAAAATAGTCGTTTCAAACGAAGCACCCTAATATATATACATAATATAACGCGCCGTTCTCCAACGATAACGTCCACAATTCTACACCGATCTTAATGAAACTTAGTATACTTATTCTATGGACGATTACCTTGGATGAGTTCGAAGATGAGCCAATTCGGCCAATAAGTTTAGAATTTATGGTTAATTTAAATTTTGTAAAATTTTCAACAAAAAAATTATTTGCCGCTTTAACTGGATGTAACTTTTAAACGGAAAGAGATAGCTCATTTTCGTTTGTTCTGTCTGAAAGCTCGTTCGATTGCCTTTAATTATCACTATGCAGCTCATTGATTTGACCAATTTTTCTAATAGATAAATGGTTTTAAAAATTTACAAAATATCGTAAAAACTAATTTTATGCAGGTTGTCATTTGTATTACTACGACAATTTTATACCGATCGCTTTGAAACTTGGTATACGTATTCTTTGGGTGACTACCTTGCTTTAGTTGGAAAATGAGCTCAATCGGACGATTAATTTAGAAGTTATAGCATTCCAAAATTTAAAAAATGTCGAAAATTCAGATTTTTACTTATTCTTTCTTCGATATTCTTTGAGTGATATAACTTATCGACTTTCTATAAAATTGATCTAAAAGCTCTTCAGATAAGCTTAAATTTTCATGCCTATATTTGTGTCTAGACCAATGAAATTTCTTCTATTACCACTCATTAAATGAAATTTAGCTATTTCATTGGTTCTTCTACTTTCAATAGATTCCATAGAATCCTAACTATTGTATTTATTAGTAAATTTAGGAAACTAATTGAATTTATATTATTGCTTTGTAACACTTATAAAATGTAAATATTTAAATTCAAGTGTGTAAATTCAATTTTGTTTTATTGACAGTTTTTATGACTGATTTCAAGTATGGCAGATCTATCATAATTGAAATTTTAACTCAAATTCTTTAATTTAATTTCTTATTAACTATTAATCCTATAGTAAAAAACACAGAATACTTTTTCGTAGATAATTTAATTCTCTTTAACTTCAATTTTCGTTATTCAACTTACCATTCCGATAATTTTTGTTAATTTTCTAATTTCAATTCTTATATTTTTTGCATTTAACTTTAAGTTTTTTGACAATTTTTCTTTGTTCTATAACCTTGAGAATTTCTGAGCATGTCGAAAAAAAATTTTATTTTGTTATTAATAATTATTTGAAAGGTTGAAATAATCAAATAATGAGAAATCTACTTCCATTTCGGCTGCCGAATGGCCTTTTTTTTTTAATCCTATGATTATACTACTATACGAAATCAATAAGTTTGCGAATTAATGACAAGATTTGTCTTAATAAACTTGAATAATAGTAAAAATAAACAAAAATATCTGACAGTTAATGGGTAGAGCTTTAATAAACAACTAAATTTAACGAATATTTACTATAAATTAATTTAAAAAATTAATTAACATTTTTTAATATTATTTTAGACATCAAATTCAACATTACACTCAGCAGCTAGCAAAAGATACAAATGTACATCTGCGAGATTTGGCAGCGATTGTCAGTAACTCATCTTCAAATAGTCCTGGAGAACAAACTCGAAGGAAAATGCGAATGCAAACAGAAAGACTTCAAGATGAATTTATGTCTGCTTTAAATAGTTTTCAAAGTGTCCAAAGGCAAGCAGCATCTAAAGAAAAAGAAATGGTTCGTAAAGCTAAAGCTAGCGCTGGTGTGGTACCATTTGGTGAAAAGAAACAAGAAACATTGATTGAATTACAAGACAGTAGAACA
Organism: Microplitis deprimator; assembly: GCA_964016945.1. Taxonomy (NCBI): domain Eukaryota; kingdom Metazoa; phylum Arthropoda; class Insecta; order Hymenoptera; family Braconidae; genus Microplitis; species Microplitis deprimator. Next base: position 11,074,576 of record OZ024707.1, on the reverse strand, counting down.
CAAAAACAAATTCAACAACAATATTTACAAGATGAACAAAACTTACGAATGCTCGAAGAACAAGAAGCTAGTATACGTCAACTTGAGGTATACATTTATTAATATATCTTTTTCATGATATCAGCATCGAAACTTCAAGTTTCAGTGCCTTTACAACCACTCGAAACAAGATAATTTCAGTCCAGTGCCGCTAACAAATATTAGGAAACGCGTAAATTGCGAATGCTTTCAATTAGCGGGTAGAAACAACTCTCTCAAAATTAATCATTGAGAAGTCCTACAAATCAGTAAATATTCGCTGCACATATAGCCCCAAGCGTATCACTAATTAAATCAGTAATTGGGACTGATTCGCGGTAAATATTCACTGATTTGCAGGAATTTTCATCGATTCATTTTTAAGAGAAAAAGTTGCTTGTCCCTTGAGAAAAAACAACTGATTTGAAACTCCGGTTGGATCGGATTAAAACTCAATCAGATTCAATCGGAAACAAACATTCAATTAGAATTGCTTGGGTGCGTTCCAAGTATTTGATTGAATTTCAATCGGATTAATTCGAAAATTTTTGATTAAAATTTTCCAATCGAAATTTTTAATCAGGGAAGTATTGTTTCTGCCCACTGACTAAAAGCATTCGCAATTTAAACTCTGATACTTGTCATTTGTTTAATAGTAATTTCAGACTACTAATTTTATTTCCGTAAATGATAATTCCGACTTTGTAATTAAGTTCTATAAAAATGAGTCTAAATAATAAATAGTACTTATAGTTTCTGTTTAATTATAAATTGCAAATCACAATTTTCGCTTAGGTACACTAATAGTTGATGACATAATTGGTCTTAAATTAACTTGTTTCTGACTGGCTGCTAACATCGAAACCTTGAGTTCCAATGTAGGTAATCATGAAAAATATAGTGTGCGACACAGAATGAAACACGATTTCAAATTGCAGGTGATGTCAGCCTGAAATCGTTTTGTCTCATCTCTTGTCACACAATATACTATTATTTCTTTCTTTTTTATAATTAATACCAATTAAAATGTAATTCTTTTAAGAGTGATATAAGTGATGTTAATCAAATATTCAAAGACTTGGGGGCTTTAGTACATGATCAGGGAGTTGTAATTGATTCAATCGAGGCATCTGTAGAAAGAACCGAAGTATTTGTTCATGAAGGCGCTCAACAACTGAGAACAGCAGCAACTTACCAAAATAAATTACGAAAAAAAAAATGTATACTGGTAATAATCGGAGCTGTGGCTCTTTCTATTTTGATTGGAATAATTGTCTGGCAAACATCTTAAGATTTATTATGTTTTTGTTGATAATCAGTATGTCTGAAACCGAGTTGTTTTATTATTAAATAAATGAGAGGTATCTTTTTATATTTTATTTAATCCGTAAATCTATCACGCGGGAAAAGTCCATTTGTATAATACATTTATTTGATATATTATTGCCAATATTACACATGATGCTATCGTAATTTTTATTAAAAATATAATAATTGTTGTTACTTGAATAAGTCCATAAATTTTTACTCACACGAAAAAAGTATAGTCGTTAAAAGTATAGAAACATAGAAAATTAAAAATTTTTGTCAATTATGTTGGTGATGATAATGGAAAATTAATTATTATTATTTTTTTTTTTGTTGCTTGATTATTTTTATAGTTTTATCTTTGGTGAAATCATTCCCAAATATTTTAAGTTAATCATTGATATTCTTCAATAAATGAAAAAAAAATTAATTCTAAAACTTGTTAGAAATTATTGTAATTTAATGTATTATAATTAAAAATATTAATTTATTTTAAAAAATGGAATAAACTAAACATTGTAATATTATATCATAAATATTACTAATAACTTGGGTTTTACTATTTATTTTTACAGTATATATTTACACAGAAAAAAAAGGATTCCTTGGCATTGTGAATTAAAGAAAAAATCGTGTGGTGTCGTGGGACACCAGATAGGAACGAAGTTCCTTATTATAAAAATATAAATTTCAAGTTCTATTCGAGGTGTAAAGAAAATAATTATTCGGGTATACAGTATTTATTATGATTTTTTTATCGATAAAAATTAAAAAAAAAAAAAAAATACTTTACAAAATTATCTTAACACCTTTATTTTGTTTACAATGGCTTATAAAAAAATACATAATAATAATATAGAAAGAAACAGTTATTTACATGAATAAAAATAATTAAGACTAATCATGTTCTATCATAGAAACTATAGCTTTATGGTAACTAAAATAAGATATATATATTTGTGATTCGATTTTTGCCAAATATCTCGAGAAAACAGCATCGATAGTAGTATTGCCTCTCGTAGTGGATTCATCAGCATTATTGTTCATATTTAAATCAAATTTATTCTTTAGGAAAGTTTTAAATGACTCTGATTGTTTATCTTGGAAGTTAATATTGAAGTCACCTGCCAAAATTAGTGGAAGCTGGTGATAATTGGTACCATACTCTTCAAGTAATGCTGCAGTTTCTGCAGAATACTCCAACAGCGATCGATGTATGAATCCTTGTATGTCTATTAACTTCTGTTTCTGGGCAATGTAAACGACTACGATTACGATTTCAACGCCGTTTTCCATCTTGCATATAGCAGAACAAATATCTCCAACAGGTGAATGTCTAAAACCATAGTCATTAACATTTCTCATTATTATGTCCATATTTGGTGAAATGATATTAATAGTATCTTCATTCGATTGGTAAATCGCAACTCCACCTGATCGAACATTAGCTCTTTTATAATGGACGATACAATTAAAATTCGGTATTTCATATAGCTGATCATTGCCCATATTTGTCTCAGAAAGTAATAAAATGTTTGTTTTTTGAGTAACTGATGATTATAATCTATCGTTCAAAGTTTTCGTACATCTTGTATTAAATTTATTAAATATATTCAATAAAATCTGAGTATTGAAAATTCAATATTAACAAATTATATTTGTTGCGTAATATCGAAAGAATTAGTCAATAGCTATTAAAATGAAATAATTATATTTAACAATATCGTATAAAAAAATAATAAAGTTAGTGTCATATATTATGAGTGCAATTACAATACAGCTTAAAAATGATAATTCCACGAAATTTGCTACATTTAATCCATATCTTATTTATTATTGTATTGCGTTGTACAATATTAATTCTACTGTGAAACAACTCCATACGATATGATTTTTCTTTTAATTTTGGTTAAAAATCGGATTTCATTTAAAAACCGAAAGCATAGGGAAGTGAATAGAAACATTTTGTCATTGAACAGCCTACAATTCATGTTGAAATTTTTTCATTTACTTTTACATAATGGATGAATTTTTATTTAAAAATATTTTTATAATAATGTAATGTCAAATTATAATATTTGTTATTTAGTAGAACTCTATAGTACAGAGGAACAGAACAGTAAGGAACAAATAGTGGGTTTTGTTTTTCACGATTTAACAATTATGATTATAATAGACCCTAAATATTTATATTATTTTCTTATTGGTATTATTATTTTCTTTAAATACTATTATCTTTAGCGTAATAATATTTGAGTTTTTAATCTTTTATCATACGGTGACTGAGTTTATGGAACTCATGAATATAATTCCTTGTAGACAAAATTTTTAACTAATTTATCAGTTTTAGCATTGTCTAAAAAAATTTTTAAAGATTTCCAACGACGGACTCTAGAAAAAGCAACGTATAATTGTCCGTGATTAAATACATCTTTCGTTAAATCTATTCCTACCGTATTAAATGTTTGTCCCTGGGCTTTATTTATGGTCATGCAGAATGCAATTTTAATTGGAAATTGCCGTCTTTTAAAAGTAAACGGATATACGTTTTCGCAATATAGCGTCAAACGATTTATGAAAACAATTTCCCCTGCTTTATCACCTGTTAAAATTTTGCAGCGGAGAACATTAGTACCTAATTGTAAAATCATTAATCGGGTACCATTGCATAATCCTTCACTCAAAGTAAGATTTCTAATTAACATCACTATTGAATATTGTCTTAAACGAAGTTCGTACGGAGGAATATTCGGTGGATTTAACGTATTGAGATATTCAGTTAGAATACCATCGTCAAAATTTCCGTTATCACAATTTTCAGTACTATCAACGGCATTATAAATTTTTTCAGTAGTGATATCTAGAAGATCAATTACTTCTCGATTTATAACATCAACATCAATATTCCTAGCCGAAAGAATAACGGTTTCTGTAAGTTCATCATAACGTTTGCCATTGATAATTTTACTATATATATTGTCTACAATATTATCCCGTGTTGATACTGTACATGATTCAGGAAGATGTAATTCATCATTTACATCATTGAGATTACCATCTCCAACGTTCAAAAAAAATTGTACAAATTCCGTTTCTTCCGGTAATGCTCGCATATTTTGTGTTAATGAAAAAGTGTGGAAGTATCTCCACAATGAACTAAACTTAATTGATAAATCAATTGTTTCACTTTTTGTAGCATGAGCTTGCACTGGAAGTAATTGACGGAAGTCCCCACCTAAAATCATTATTTTTCCACCAAAAGGAACATCATTATTCATTATATGCCGTAATGTACGATCTACAATTTCTAAACTGTATCGAGGTGACATTGATGCCTCATCCCAAATAAATACGTCTACATTACTTAAATATATTCCTTGATTTGAATTTAGTTTTACGTTCGAAGATGAGTCAGAAAACATGGGGACTGGTAAACCAAATGCTTTGTGAATAGTTTTTCCGTTAGGCAACAGGGTGGCTGCAATACCAGTATAGGCCATTGTACAAACGGATTTAATTTGATCTTTCAATAAATGACATAACGTTGTGTAAACAAATGTCTTACCTGAGCCACCAGGACCATCAATGAAAATGCAATTGCCATCGTTAATGTTATTATTTTTTAATAGATGTAAAATATGATCCACAATTTTTTTTTGATGAACGTTCAATTTTGTATAATTAGAATCCAGTGTTGTTGTATGAAGTGAATCTTGTTCTGAGACTCCAAGTGTATCTTCTATTTCTGTCATTTGTGGCATGCTTGGAAATGATGTAAGACTGTAACCTTCTTTGTGAAGCATCGAATTTATAAAAATATAAGCCTTTTTTAGCCCTTGCTCTATTCCTAAACGTCTAATCAAATCATCAGACATTCGGTCCTTAAATTCGTCCCATAGTTTATCTGGATGAAGAGGTTGACAGTGAATCAGCATACGAACAAATAAACATCGTAATTGTCGAGGCATCATCCAAATAACAGCTTCATTTAGTGTTCTTCGCCATTCATCATCGTCTTCGATAAGTCCAATTGCCAAGCAAGCTTTTACAAACGTATCACAAACTGTTCCATTAACTGTTCTAAGTTCTTCGTAACTTTTTGCACCTTTCACATTAAGTAATAATAGTCTAAGATGAAATAACTCAGTTTGAGCAGGACTGATAGAATACATTCGACCAATAACGTTAAAACATCTTTTTCGAGTTTGCCATTGAAACACTTTGGTCTCACTGTTTTTAGTGAACGTATAATGATATGGGATATCATTATATATAAATTGTCGAGCAAGTGGATCACGTTCGTTTTAAGTAAAATAAGCGGTTAACATTGATTGGTTTTGCAAAGCTTCAATAAGTCCATTCTCATCACAATCATCACTTATAGTTATATTTTGTTGATTAGGTAAATGTACTGGTAGCCGTATAATTGCATGACTTTTATCTTGTAATGATTTGCATAAAATCCGCCATGCAGCTTCAACTGGTCCAACATAGCGAGCATCTACAAAATTTTTTACTTCATCGTGATTGATAATTGTATTAGATTCGGCTTGATTTCTTGATTGATCATATGATTCTGATGTTGATACTGTAGAAGAGGGTAAATGTCCGTTTATATTAATTCTTGCTTTGTCATGACCTTTGCAAACATATTTATGTAAATATTTAACTGCCCTCACTGTTGATACTACTTCAACGTTAATGTGACAATTAAAAGTTTGAAGTAATGTAGCATTATATGGTACGACATGACGATTATCAAATGTTGATGCATTTCTTGTAAAAGTTATCCCATTATCTCGACGACGATAAGAAGGATATCCATTTGTGTCCATAATAGTCTCATTTTGAAAAGATTTTGGAAATTTTTTTGAACATTTTCCATTTACTAAACACCAATCGCCGCAAGGTCCATGAAGCATATTTTTCGTAACAATATCATATAATGTAGGATTTTCAGTTTGATCAGGTATTTCTGCAGATATATATTTATCCACACGATCAGAAGTTGATATTTTAGACGTATTTTTTAAAGTCACTAACATATGTATATGAGGTAATGCTCGTTTTTGAAATTCAATTACCCAATTATACGCTATAACTTCTCCGAAAAGATTATCCTTAACAATGTGTTTAATTAGAAGGTCCTTTTTTATACAAAATATTCGTGCTACTAAATCAGGTCTGTCAGAAGCTGTTTGTCCTGGTAATAAATTCTCGGTAATTTCACGCCATTTTGGATTACATGTCATTGTAATAAATAAATCTGGTTTTTGAAATTTTCTGACAATTGACATCACATCTTGATAATGCTGTAACATATTTCGAGGTGAACCTGAAAAAGTTGATGGTAGAATAATTATTTTACCAATACTATGATTCGTGTTATTATTAGATTGTGATTGTAAGTAATCTAATAAACCTTGATATGATTCTGCACGTAATTTCTTCTGATTAAGTCTGCAGTAATTTAATCGATCTTTTTCAATTTTTACATAACTGTCAACTATCCATTGCTGTGATAAACGTTTTCCCATAACGAAAACATTAAATTCATCTCGAATAGCTAATTTATATTTATAATAATCAGCTCGTGTTACTCTTCGATTAGAATTATTCACTCGTTTTATAGAATCATGCCATCCTTGATTACCGTGAGGATAAAATAGAGGGTATACCCATGGTTCAGTATTGGGATCCATTGTACTTAATCTTTGAAAAATTTTGGTTGTTTTATTTTGTATAGTAACATAGGATTCAGGAATATTACCATCAGCGGTCATTGAAAAAACTGCCGCAACTTCATTTGCTCTTTGAAAATTGTAACGCCGAATGTCTAAACCTGGTTTTAATGTAAATACCAAATTTAATTCAGGTTCTATAATATTACCACTTGTATCGATAGTTGATTGTGATTCTAACATATCTTTCATCATTTGATAAGATTTAGCAAAAGCATTATGTTCACGTAACAGTTCATCGATAATTTTTAAAATATCCTTATCGCAGTTCTCATTTTTTTGAGCCCGAAATTCAACTGCTTCTTCAGAATCGACTATAAAAAGTTGTCCGTAACTGGGTGATTCATTGGGAGATGGATGAAACGATGTATTCATTTGATAATAGATTTGTCCCTGTATTTTAAAACAATACGGACCTCTTCTCTGAGCAGTCAAATCAACTAAATTAGCATTAAATGACGCAAACGAAAATGAGCTATTAAAATTTCGAATTCGTTCAAAAAACTTTTTTGATTTTTCATGTGTACCTTCAAATAAAGATCTTAATACTACTGGAAACTCAGGTAAAGGATCTAATTTGACTTCACCATGATGACAACAGTCATTGAAAGATTTTCCTTTATTAGCAACTAATTCATTTTTAAAATGCTTTGCATTACAATGCGTACATAGAATATCCATTTTCCCAATATAATTTTCTAAAATAGGTTTAGTATGATTTGTATTATCAGGTGACGACTGAATAGTAAAATAATTATGATCAGATAAACTATTGTTATTATATGTATTGTTTTGTTGAAAAGCATTAGTTGTATTTGTATCGGACGAAGTTGATGGATTTGGAGCGATTGTATCATTAACAATTCTTGTTATGTTTATAGGTAATGTTTCGCTTACTCTACTATAATTATGATCAAATAAAAAGTTTTGAATATCATTATTTTCAGGTGAAATATTAATATGTGTCGGTGAGCATGTATGATGTGTAGTATATGTTGAATCGTATAAAGTCGAACCAGTACCATTTGAATTTGTATGACTGGTCGAAGGTTGGTTTGAAATATATCCAAGTGGCGGTGATATACGGTTTACCGATAAATTATTCATTTTTTCAATTTTATTAGCCTGACGTCGATTACATTGCACTTCTTTTCTCTTTTCTAGGCGAACTCTTTTCAATTCCACTTCTTCTTCTGGTGTTCTAATCATTTTTTTACGACCCATTTTAAAAAAAAAAATTTCTTAAATATATATTACTAAATTATATGAAAGTAATAAATAATTACACAATAATATCAATATTGATAAAACTATTAATTTATTCAGAATTTGTGGTACAAAAATAAAATTACAATATTTAAGTAATCTACTTTTATTATATAATCATACAGTTTTAAATGAGCTAATAGATAGAAAATATAATAAATTATTACATGCTAATTTGAATCGATTAAACAAAAAAAGATTGTAACGTATATAAAAAGTATATTAATAATTGATGTGATAATTAATAATTTAGTTTTATTTGTCAAGATTCAGGATGTCTTTAGTCTCACTTTTAGTCATGTCATATAAAAGTCTATATTTTTATCAATTACATTTTTTGTCAAATATTATTTATTTCAATCAATTTCAATTCATTTTTCAAGGTCATTTATTTTTCAGTCATTCATTATTCCAATTTCAGATTCATTTCATTTATTTTTTGATGTAATTTATATTTTGCGCACTTTTCTTATAATCTGTATAAATTTGACCTGAAAAAGAGAAAAAATAATAATTAGTCTTGAATAAAATTTTTAAGTATTATTTTATTATAAACAATTTTAAATAAATCAGTCAAATTTTTTAAAAATACTATAAATTGAAACCACTTTGTAAATGATATGCAATTATTATTACAAAAAATTTATGTCTGCATATACGTTTAAAATAAATTAATTGATAATTAAACTTACCAATATATAACCTAAAATAAAATATAAATTTTTGTCAAGTATTAATTTTAATATAGTTGACGTTGAAATTTATATTGATGGTGACGGTTAATAAAAATTCTGGTGAATTTTTTATCAAATTGATAATGAATGACCAGATGAAATCTAAATTTTTTGTTCAAACCAAAATTTAAATAAGAAAATATCTTTAATTAATTAAACCAAGAGAGATGGTAATACCAGTCTATTAAAGTATAATCCTCACTATGTATCATTATGCGATACTTTCATGTAGAGTGACAAACACATTTTCAATGCATCCCGTTGTGAACTGAATATAAATAATAAAAATTTTAAAAAATTTTTTGACTAAAATTCATCAGGTGAAAAATTAGCATTGAAAGTACACCTTTGAGGCCGGTGTTTTCATAGCGTACTAAATTATTTTTTATTATATTATCCCTAATAACCACTTTAGCTTGAAACTGACGGTAATTTGATGTTGAAATTACCTGAAATTTGCCGTCAATTTGACAGCAAAGGTTGAAAATAAAAACGTGCGGTTAATTTTTGCTCAATTTGAAGGTAACTTTTTACTTCAAATAAAAGTCTGTAATGTTCATTCTTACCATTTCATAAGGTAAGCAAATTTATACATAAAATTGTCTACAATTTGACGTTAAAAAAATACTTAACAATTTTTCAAGTCACATTAACAACAAATTGACATAAAATTTGCCTGAAAATTAACGACAACTTTTGAAGTGAATTTGCATTCTAATTTGGGCAATAAATTTACGTCAAATTCAACAGCAAGTTTCCATACAAATTGTCGTAAAAAATGGAAAAGTCCGAAGTTGACGGAAATTTGACGGATAAAAAATCAAGGAAACTTTTTTAAGTAAACTTTTGCTAAAGGAAACTGTGCTATTAGGGTATATTATGATGATATATATTATTTATTTTTTGATTGATATATATATTTATGATGATTTCATCATCATATTATTCTTATTATTATTATATTTATTATAATGTATGTAAATAATAAGTATATTATATTGACTCTTACTCTTAACCAATCAAACCACAAATACGTTTTTATTCTCACAAACAACCAATCAGATAACGAATAAATTGGCTTTAACATATACTATACCTTAATTCTCATCTCAATTTTATTATGGGATAATGTTTTCTATTAAATTAATTCACAAAATAACTTAACACAAACACAAGCCACGCTTTGATCGTGAAACGTTAGTGTGTGTGCGTGTGTGTGTGTGTATGTACGCTGTAAAGAGTAAGCAAACACACTTATACATAGTGTATAGCCTCCCTGCGTTTAACGTAGTAGTAATGATCAGATGGTTCCACTTTTGACCACCAGATGGTGTAATTATCGAATGATATAATAATAATAGCAAACGGCAATAATAATAACAGTCATCCCATAGACTATACATTAGACAGTGTATAGCCACCATACATAGACTATACATAAAAAGGTTACGATTTTTCATCGCGTTACGGACGTTTTTTGCCGGCTAGGGTACCCCTCCGCAACGCGCCATAAGGAACTTCGTTCCAAAAAATTTTCCTAAGACTAGAAATAATTTTTTTGCGAAAGAATTTACTTTCGACCCATTAAATTTTTTCTTGCTCCAAAAAAAATTTCGCGCCAAGAAATAATTTTTTTTGTACATATGTGAAATGCAAGATTTAAACCACTTAAATATTTAGGTCAACTTGAAAAATGTATAACATATTTATGAGACATTATAATAGAAAATAAAAAAAAAGTAAAATTACAATAAACAACTTCGAAATTCAAAAATTTAATACTTGACCTGTCATGTTATGGTCAAAATATTTATTATAGTTTACAAATCATTCCAGTTATAATTTTTAACTTTCCGCTATGAAAGTCGACGACTTCCAAAAAATTTTGCAAGTTATTGTTTTAACCCCGATTTTCAAAAATCGAGTTTTCACCAGGTGTCGACATTCCGAGGTCCTAGAAAGCTATTCTGACTATTTTCAGAATGATGTCCAAGTGTCTGTACCTACGTGAGTGTGGATAGTTCTTGAGACATTCGAAAGAAATCGTCAGTGGTCAGCTTTACTTGGAATTTTAGATCATTCGATCCAATAAACTCTGAATAAATTAAGAAATACAAAAGAAATAGTATATTACACACCAAGGGTTGACAATAGGATATTCCGACCCGTGTGTGTAACAGCCTCCCAAGCCAAAGACGGGGTTTCCTCCCTTGGTGTGTAATATACTATTTTGTGAGTTTTTGAAATTTCTCCGAAATGAATTGATGAATTGGTTCTACAGCTCAATTACAAGTGAAATTTTCACGCAAGCTAAAGCTAAGTGGAATAATCTACACATGCGCTTCCACAGCTCTCATCATTATAAAGAAATTATTCGATTCTAAAAGCAGGAGTCATCGAACGCAGCCTACAACTGGCAAGCTAACTCGTGTAGTGGCTCCATGGGGAATAATAGGGTGCCATTAGATCGTCCTAACGGACATGTTGGACAACGTACATACCATACGTAAAGTGTGACACTCATATAAGATCGACATCTGAAACACACGACATCTAGACAAGTCGACAATGTTGCAAAAATGACATTTGAAAAACTCACCAATCTGAAAATGGGACATTTGACAAACACGACAGTCAAGCCAACGATAAATGTGGTAAAGTCGACAAATATTTTATGTGACGTTTAGAAATATGGACATCTTTGCACAAGGACAATTGTACATTGTGACAATTGTAAAATGTGACTTTTGGAAATGTTACCACTCACTTTCAAGCGACATATGGATAACGTGACAGTTGAACATAGTGACACTTGTGAAAAGGTACATTCGGAAAAATAATTATTTCTACTTACCAACAATGAATTTATAAGAAATCCGTAGATAAAGTAGATTTCTTGTGGTAATGAAACATAGAAAGAGAGAAGACATATATTTTAAATGAAACTAACTAATGCAGCCAAAAGATTATTTTTTAATATGTTTAATAAATTTTAGGAGAAAACAATCCAATTGAATCTATTAAATTAAATTTATTTATCATTATCACAAACTCTAATTTATATTATTCTACGTACATAATAAAATGCTATACAAATAATGTTATTTAAAAATAATCTCGTAATCTAAATTTTTTCTAAATCTAATTGAATTTATGAAATGAAACTTACTTACCATTCTCTTATACCAGTTATATTTTAAGTTCACTATGTAATTCTATGCAAATAAGAATAATTAGGATATAAATTAATGGTTTATACAAAAAATAATGCTGAAAGTTTTTTTTTTATTAGGAAAATTGATATTTATTCTTTTTTTTAAAATATTAAAAGGTTGCAAACAAACAATTAAAATGAAGAGATTGCAGATGTTGATATTGATAATTCCGATGGTGAGATTATTATGGATTCTGAAAATGAAGTGATTGAAGATGTTGATAGTGATAATTCCGATGATGAGATTATTATGGATTCTGAAAATGAAGTGATTGAAGATGTTGAACCTGGTAATTCCGATGATGAGACTAACGGATATGTAGATAATGAAGTAGTTGCATATGTTGATTCTGGTAATTCCGATGACGAGACTAACGGAGATGTAGATAATGAAGCTGCAGCTGTTACTTCTGGCAATCCCGATGATATTACTTACATGGATTCAAATAATGATATTGATGATGATGATTTGGAAGATTCCGATGCTGACACTATCATTCTCGATTTTAATCAATATTCTCATGGCAATGTTCCTAATCCAGACGTACATGGTGCTGATGCTTGTAGTTTACGGCGCAACGTGGTTACATCTGAGGAATTGAAAAACGCTATCAGTAAGTTAAATATTCAATATCTCATAATATTATCTATCGTATTAATCAGTTTCATTTTTGCTGTTGGATAATGTTAGATTAAATAATATATTCGTTTCTAATGTTAAATATAGAATAATCTGAAATAAACCTTGTCCATTTTAGGAAGTGAAGAATGTAGGACTTGCATGGACACTGTTCCGAATGTCTACTACAAGCCCTGTGGGCACTGCACTTTTTGCGGCGCCTGTCATAAAAAGATGTACGATGATGTGCTAGCCGAGGGTGGTGTTTTCATTTGTCAAATGTGTCGTCAATACGTAAATGAAGTTTTTATTATTCAAAAAACAAAAAAAAAATATTAAAAACGGTGTCCAAGATGATGGCCAGTAAGGGTTTTATCAAAAAAAAAAAGTTTGTTTTGAGGGTACCCTCAGACACTGCCCCTTCCCTATTTTAAAAAAATATTTAATTACTTTTAACTTCAATAAGCGTATCAAAATTTGATTAACAATTGGAGTAAAAATTAAACAATAATTATAAAAAAAAGACAACGTAGTTACAATTTCATTGTCATGTAGAATTTGAATAAAACAACTTACAATTTATGTCAATTGGGAGCTAAACGAAATTTATTGAATAAATTTCAGTAAACTGTTTATATAAATTTAATAATTCCAATTGTTTCCATTTTTTTGGCTAAATATTATTCAACAAATTTCGTTTAACTAATTGATAACATCTGTTGTTTATTTATTCAAATTCTACATCACAGCAAAATTGCAACTACGTTGACTTTCTTTTTAATTAATGCTTGAATTTTTTTTTCATGAATTGATTAAATTTTGACACGCTTTGAAAGTTAAAAGTAATTAAATACTTCCAAAAAGTGGGGGGGCTGTCTGAGTAGTACCCTAAATAGGGAAATAATATGACTCTAATAAAAATAAAAAATTATTTAATAAGTAATAAAATTTTATACTAACATTACTATTGTCGGTTTATACTAATTTAAGTTAAAAAAAAATTTTAATTGTTTGTTTGCAACCTTTCAATATTTAAAAAAAAAGAATAAATATCAATTTTCCTAATAAAAAAAAAACTTTCAGCATTATTTTTTGTATAAACCATTAATTTATATCCTAATTATTCTTATTTGCATAGAATTACATAGTGAACTTAAAATATAACTGGTATAAGAGAATGGTAAGTAAGTTTCATTTCATAAATTCAATTAGATTTAGAAAAAATTTAGATTACGAGATTATTTTTAAATAACATTATTTGTATAGCATTTTATTATGTACGTAGAATAATATAAATTAGAGTTTGTGATAATGATAAATAAATTTAATTTAATAGATTCAATTGGATTGTTTTCTCCTAAAATTTATTAAACATATTAAAAAATAATCTTTTGGCTGCATTAGTTAGTTTCATTTAAAATATATGTCTTCTCTCTTTCTATGTTTCATTACCACAAGAAATCTACTTTATCTACGGATTTCTTATAAATTCATTGTTGGTAAGTAGAAATAATTATTTTTCCGAATGTACCTTTTCACAAGTGTCACTATGTTCAACTGTCACGTTATCCATATGTCGCTTGAAAGTGAGTGGTAACATTTCCAAAAGTCACATTTTACAATTGTCACAATGTACAATTGTCCTTGTGCAAAGATGTCCATATTTCTAAACGTCACATAAAATATTTGTCGACTTTACCACATTTATCGTTGGCTTGACTGTCGTGTTTGTCAAATGTCCCATTTTCAGATTGGTGAGTTTTTCAAATGTCATTTTTGCAACATTGTCGACTTGTCTAGATGTCGTGTGTTTCAGATGTCGATCTTATATGAGTGTCACACTTTACGTATGGTATGTACGTTGTCCAACATGTCCGTTAGGACGATCTAATGGCACCCTATTATTCCCCATGGAGCCACTACACGAGTTAGCTTGCCAGTTGTAGGCTGCGTTCGATGACTCCTGCTTTTAGAATCGAATAATTTCTTTATAATGATGAGAGCTGTGGAAGCGCATGTGTAGATTATTCCACTTAGCTTTAGCTTGCGTGAAAATTTCACTTGTAATTGAGCTGTAGAACCAATTCATCAATTCATTTCGGAGAAATTTCAAAAACTCACAAAATAGTATATTACACACCAAGGGAGGAAACCCCGTCTTTGGCTTGGGAGGATGTTACACAATCGGGTCGGAATGTCCTATTGTCAACCCTTGGTGTGTAATATACTATTTCTTTTGTATTTCTTAATTTATTACTTTGTTTCTATCTCTTTTTAATGGTCTACAGTGTTGCCAGCTTGTACGAAAAATAATCAACGCTTGAAAAAGTTGATCTTTTTAATTAAATATTTTCTTAATTAGTCGGGCACAACGGGTTTTTTTTATTTTCAATAATTTATTAAGGTTTCAACTTTAATTTAAATACACAGAAAAAAAGGATATCTTGGCGCAAGAAATTTTTTCTTGCTGCAAGAATATTTTTTGCAATTTTGAATGAAAACGAAAATTTTCTTGGTTCAAGAACAAAATCTTCTTAAATTTAGTCATCTTGGCACAAGATTTTTTTTTTATTCAACCAATATAACATATGTTTCTTGAAGTAAGAAATATTTTCTTAAAATGAGAAAAATAAATATTTTGCCCCGATATATAATCAATTGTCCGAAAAGTAAAATATTCTTTGTTGAAGAATAATTTATTTTGAATCGAGATGATTTGTGACTCGAATCAAGAATTAAAAGTACTCGACTCAATAGTAACAAATATCTTGGCTTAAGTATTTGTTGTGTTACGGCAAGTCAGCGTAGACGTTTGAACCAACAGCAACTGCGCTCACGGCTCAACGCAAAAATTCTCTTGGGAAAGATAACTGTACTATACTAAAGTGACGGTAGTGTAGACTCTACATTGTACAGTGTACTTACTATATATGGGTAAAGTGAACAAACATTCAAGAAATGGCCGAGTATCATAACTGGTAAAGCTCTTGCGTGATGCCGAATCGGTCTGGGTTCGATTCCTACCATGAGCAAACAATTTATTTTTCTCAATTTGCTCATAAGCCATTTAATCGCGAGAGTTTATTCCTTATCCCCTATACTGCTGTATTGTGATGATCTGAATATACGCATACACTTTCCTACTTGTTGACATCATTTAATATTTATATTAGGTTAAATTCACTCAAAAATATAGGTCGATATATTTTTTTAAGTAGAGTCATTTATTTTTTTGAATCGAGACTACGTTTTTTTAAGTCAAGAAAAAAAATCATCAATGGGAGAATTTTATGTCTTCCGTTAAGTAAATATTTGCATGATTCAAGAAAAGTTATTTTATTAAGTGAAGATTATAATTTATTTAAATCAAAATAAAAATTTTCTTATTCCAATAGACCGTTGTCTTGAGTCGATAATGTAGTTTTCTCAAACTGAGAGTAAATGTTCTTCTGCCACGCAAAAAAAGTTCTTGGTTTGAGATATTGATATATATTGTGACAATTTACAATACTCACCAACCAAGACAGAAAAATATCTTATGTTGATAGTTTTTTTTACTTGGTTAGAAACAAAATAAATTTGACTTAAAATAAATATTCTTAAGCCAAGATTATTCAACTTGAATTAAAATTTAATTATTCTTGATACAATATTTTTATGATATTAGTCGAAGAAAATGTTCTCGGATTAAAAAAATCCAATTACCCAGCCGAAGAATAAAAAAATGAAGGCAAAAATTATCTTGGGCCAAGTCAACCTTTTTTTCTGTGTAGTTTTTTTTTTTAATTTCTACTGACTAGTTTTGGCGAAATCTATGAAAACATATCATCCATCTACCGTTTTACCATAAAGCCAATGTTAAATATGTCTACTTTTGAAGTCATTTATTTATTTAAATAATCGGGCAACCCCCCCCCCCATCTCCGAAAATTTTCAGAATTGGTTTAGACTTAGTTCAACTTCATATAAAAAAAAAAAATCACGCCTTTTATTCATAAGTGCCTTGGTGCTCGTACTACCTTAATTCACAGTAAAACCATAATATATTTGATCGTCAAAGTGTGCATTTCTCGTATGTCTGTTCATCAAGATTTTCATAAATTTATGATAAAAAAAAAATAATAGGGTACTTAAGGAACTACGTTTTTTTTTAATGATATTCAGTGAATAGAAAAAATTTTCGGCGGCCATTAAAAAAAATTTTCATATTTTGCGGGCAAAATGGAGCACCCCCTAAAAGAGGTGAAAAAATAAATTTCTGGAAATTAAATAAATTAAATTTCCTTATGAGTAATTTACATGAAGAAAAATAACAACTCACATAATTATTGGATGCAAAAAGAAAAAGAAAAAAACTTTTAATAGTTTATATCATAAAACAAAAAGTCATTAATATTTTTCGATTGACACTTTAAATTGTTGAAAGAGCTTAACGACCAACTTTAAATTGTTAATTTTTTATTTGTTATTAACTTCAAAGTAAAAGATTTAAGTTAGTTTTAATTTAAACGAAGATATTTTAAAAAAAGCAATTCTACATTTTTTAAAGCAATAGATTAAAATTTAAAATTTTAATTTTTGCAATCTTAACTGTATAACTTCCGTTTTCTACAATTTTTATTCTTTACATATTTTACATTACATAGTCTTTATGTTACATTACAAGCAATGGGGTTCCGTTTCACCAAACTCCTCCGCTTCAGAGCAGCATAATAGCGAATTTAGTCGAACGCACATTTTTAAATATCAAATTTAAAAAGACATACAAAATTTGTTCTAGAGTGATTTAGGAAAAAAAAAACCCAAGAAATTTTCAAATTTATAACCAATTCTATGATGTTTTCCATAAATAATATAAAAATCGGACCATAATAAATATACTGTATAACAAATATCAGGGTCACGGGTATTTTCCAAATACCCGTGACCCTGATATTTGTTATTTAATAATCTGGAATTGAACCGTATTAGAAAATATACTGTATATTTGTCAGTTACATATCTGTTTTGGAGTAGCTACAAGTGTCGCATGATTATCATATATATTCGATATCAGAAAAATTAAAAAATAATAAAGAATATGGGAAAGTTTTGTGTTCTTTTTTGTAAAGGAACTTTCATTTTTTCCAAAGATGAAAAACGTCGGGCCTTTTGGGAAAAGACTAAATGTCCATTTTCGGTCTTCGAAATCGTCGAGGTTCCTGTATTCGGTAACGTCTGATATCCAAAATACTTCAATAGGGTCTTGCGCATGCAACTGGAAAACATCTTTATTTTCATCGCAAAATATCAACCTAAATAATGAATAATAATTATTTAAATTAATAAAATAAAAAGGCCATTCGGCAGCCGAAATGGAAGGTAGATTTTTCAATTAATTGATATAAAAAAATAGTTTTATACATACATATCTAGTTAGTGTATAGTCATGATATGAAATTAGACTCGTTTTCTAGGAGTGAGGGTAAAAAAAGACAACGATTATTATTGACAGAGAACTTCAGATAGTTGATTTGACATAACATTATATAGGTAATGTACCAAACTAACTTTCACATAAATAAAGTATTGAAAATTTAATTAGTATGAGATCATAATTGTAATCGCTGTTACCATGACAAGCCCAGTTAAAATAACAATAATACTTTAAAAATATAAAATAGCTGTGAAATTAACAGGTTATTTTGTTTACAATAAAATACACGTGACAAAATTGTATTATAATGGAAAATTCATAAGTTATGTGGAATGAAAACCATATTTTCAACATTTTTGATTTCATTAAAAAGTTCAAAGGGTATCAAATTATTGGAAGAAATAGTCAAAACATAAAGCTTAAGGTCATTAATGCGAGATTATTAGTCAAGCTTTTAGATACTTTTTACGGAATTTGTCTATAAATATTAGTATTGAAGTTATATGAACTTTCGCAGTGATTGAATTTTTAATATACCCACCGTTCTTGCAAAATTCTCTTCTTTCCTATTGTGCGACGACCACACTTTTCTAGTTCTTCTTTTTACTGTGCAACATTCCATGTGAAATATTTATGGTTATTTGTATCCAAATTGTTAGACAAGTCAAGAAATTATTTTTAATGTTAAATTTTTGCGCGCCATCGAATGAGCTATGATACTGCTCCCTGGACTTAGTTTGACAAAAACGGAACCCCATTTAAGTCCCTATTTTCTAAATTTAAAGTTTCTATTTTTTTATTTCTATATTTTTTACAGTTGTATACAAATTGTCGTCAAAAACGGAAAACCTCGAAGTTGACGGATATTTGACGAAAAATTCAAGGAAATTTTTATTAGGGTGTTTTCTCTACTAAAAAAAGTTACCTCTGAATTGAGGAAAAAACCGCAAATTTGTATTTCCAACTTTTGCTGTCAAATTGTCGGCAAATTCGGGCATCAAATTTCGGTAATTTCAATTATCAAATTACTGTTAATTTCAAGCTAAAGTGGCTATTAGGGAAATTAATAACTGATGACTATTTGAGGATACACAAAAGCTAACATTTTAATGCTGACAATTTGTTATGTCAAATGTGGAACTATGCGAAAATGTGGACTAAATGGCGAAATTTTTACGTTATTTAAAAGATAAGATTGAGTTGTCAAAGTTGTGTTAACTATTCAAGGTAAACGTATTGTTATATTTTAATGTTATCTCTTTTTTACCCGGGCAAATATAAATTACGGTCAATTCCCGTAATTTACCGTCTTTACCATAAAGTACGGTATTTCTTAGGCTAATTTGGCGTATGTTACGGCAACTTATCGTCATGTACTGTAGTTTACGACAAATTACGCTAAAATCGGAAATTTACCGTATTCGGCGACATTTTTGTATTAATCACTGTATACTTCTTTATTTTTACAGTTTTTACAGAACAATACTTTACAGTAAAATACCGCAGGCTTGCCTCAATTTTTTACCGTAAATTGCCGTTTTTTTACCACTAATTCTCGGCGAAAATATCATAATGTTGCTGTAAAATACCGTAATTCAATCCACCAGGGTGAAATTCTGGATTCGATGTGTCAACATAAAAAAGTTGTCAATTTTTTAATTTTTTTGGTATCAAAAAACTAATTGCCGTTTGTTAACAACACGTTACAAAGTGTAATCAAAAAGTTTCCAAAATGTTATCAAAAAGTTGACAAATTGTTACCATAACTTTATCTATTTGAAACATACTAATGTTCACTTTTGGTTCGACATTAGATATACCCTGATAGCCACTTTATCCACAAGTTAACTTCAAGCTACTGCCGTATTCTGAAGCCAATATAAAGGAAAGTGTAGGAGAACAAGCAGTTACCTTTAAGTTGACAGTAAATTGTCCTGTAACTTGAATTCAATTTGACTAGAAGTATTACTGTCAGGCAATGACGTTAAGTTAATTGAAAGTTTCACTTGAAATTAACGGCAAGTTTTTCTGTCAAATTACATTCAGATGACGGCAGTAGATTCGTATCAACTAGCACGCAAGTATTATCCAGCCAAGGCTTGCCAAAAACTTGTCGTTAAGTTAGCCGAAAATGTTTCACTGCAGAACTTGCTGATCAATTATCTTTAAAGTGTGGCTATCAGGGTACTATTTGTTTTTAAACAGTTGACTTTTTGGGACACAAAATATAATGTCAACACTTTAAAAGTTACCGTTTTGTCAGCAATAAGTTAACATTTGGCCTCTTGGGCAATGAGAAAACAAATGACAAACATTAGCGCATGCGTCATTCTTCCCACAAACAGAGACAAAAATTTAAACTTTTAGGTGCAGGTCTGGTAAAAAATCGTATACACACCACGGAGAAAGTTAAGACGTCTTAATCCACCTGTTTGTCACCCTCGTCTTCAGCTCGGATAAGCAATTATATACGCGGGCTGAAATGTCTTACTTTGCTCCCTTGGTATGTAATATACCATTGTTAAATTTTTACAAATAAACCATAAACGAACAAATAAAAATTTTTAACGGACAAATAAGAACAAGCGACGAACAAACGATTTGTTTATATCCGATTGATTATAACTAATTTTTAGGTGCCAGATTCAGACAGCTAAAAAAATCACATCGGTTATAAGTAAGAGACTGGCGAAGTGGCGTTGTCGGCGGTGGCAAGTAATTGAAATATACAACTCATTACCCGCGTACATATTTTTTATAATTACTCAAAAAATATCCATATACAGTATACCCTGGTTCAAAATACTGATTGAAAAGAATTAAAAATGATGAAATTCGAATTCTTTTCAATAATTTCAATTCTTGTGTTTGTATATATAAATATACAGTTTGCATGGAGTGGCCGCTTCTCAATTCTTTTCAATCAGTATTTTTAACCCGGGTAACTAATTATGTATCATTCACCATCAAACGATTTTAAATCGAATTCTAATAAAAAAAAAAACCGGCAATGTTGAAAATGGGATGCTAAGTAAAAAAAAAAGTAGGTCAATTTTTATTTTTTATTTTATAAATAAACTAATAACCATCAAACAATAAAATTAAACTATCATAAACCATCAAATGACCATCAAACAATTGCAAAAAAAAATTGCAATTACTCATTATGGGATGCTAAATATAAATCGTTGCATTATATCAACTTGTGAAAAATTCATTTACTCTCTGTGGGAATTGAACCTGAGCCTGACCAGTACTTGAGTTCGAAGACAAGAATTTTTTTATATTTAATTTATTTATTCATATAGTTTTTATATACATATATACATTTGCTTAAACATATATACTTTACTTTAATTTTGACATATATTGTTGTTCCTTCTAAAGAGCAAATTCACCTATAGATATGGAGTTAGTGATATTAAATTAATTATTTTCATTTAATTTGTGCGTTTACGGTCATGTATTCGCATGCGATTTTTAAAGAACATTATATTATTTTATAGGAAAATAAGTATAAAAAACCTATCTATGAAAATTGAAGGAAGTTATACAAGGCACTTATCAGTCTTGTCTGTTTGTTAAGAAGACAAGAGTGTTATCCACTCCACCACAAGTATTGGTTAAGCAATAGATTAAAAAATTTTTAAAAGTTAATTAAATTTCAAAATTATAAAAATTGTAAATATTTTAAAGTTGATTATTTAAATACATCTGAAGTACTTTGACATTGGGAGTTCATTTTTTGGAAATTGATAAAAAAAAAAATCAAATTGATTTAATACTATTTTTTTTTACACAAACAAAATTTTTCGCAGAAGTAAAAAAAGAAATTTAAATTAATACTTGATTATATTTATGAGAGATTTTGAAATGATTAAAAAACAAACTTTTTTTATAAAATTTCGCGGGTACCCTATTTTACCTCTAATTCCTCTAGCCCTTTGCCCCTTCCATCACTATAGCATATATCAATAAAATTATTTTTTAAAAAACTCCTTTAAAGATATAATAAATTGTTTTTACATTTTAAAATGATAAAATAATGTTGTGAAGCAGAAAATTATCATCAATTACATGCAGAATGACATCCGAGAATGATTTTTTCAGAAAAATTAGGATAGGAAGTAAATTGGGAAGGATAAGGAAGGAATCTTCTCAACGAATAGTTAATAAATAGAGAAAAAGAATCGAATAGTCCGAGCTGGGAATCGAACCCGTGCGAGTAAATGTAAGATAACGTCATTTAAAATATTTTATAATTTTTTAGATTAAAATGTACGATATCTGTCATCCTAGTGTAAGTTCTTGCCTTTTTTTATTTTAGCTAATAAATATATCTTAATTATATATTTTTGGATTAAATACAAAAAAATTAAAATAAACATAACCTTGAAAACCGGATAAAGTCGTTCTAGAGCGCGAATGAAAATTGGAAGTCGCTCCCACTACCGAAAATTTCTATACTGCGCATGCGTCGAAGAAAGTGGGAGAATATTTAGTACATTAAACCCCTAAAGTGGGAATAAAAACCGAAAATACCCGAGGTACAATCTTTTGCTGGGATAATTTTAAACGCGAGTGCTATAGCAATCTGGGGTGATTTTGAAAAAATGCGCAAATTAAAAAATCAGTCAATTTTTTTGTATTTAATTACTCGACTGGACTATTTAAATTTAAAACAATGATCCAGTTGATATTTTTCAAATAACAGTTCGACGATAATAATTTTTTTTTATATCTCAATTTCAGTATTACAAAATTAGCCAGCTTGGATGTAAAAATGAATTGAAAATCACAACTGCTTTCTATGTTTACATGGAATTATGTGAAGGTGATTGATTTTTTTGTAATTTAAAAAATTAAAAAAAAATTTTTTTTTTAATTCACAAACGGAATGATTGTTAAAAAGAAACTATACTTGTATTAAATTATCATTAAGTAATTTTTCAACTGAAATTTCCCATGAGATTTACTATTTATTATTATTTCTAGAAAAAAAATGTTGGGATGTCGAATATAAATACAAAGAAGAATTGGATTTAATTTATCTTACTGGAAAAATAAATAAAAAGGGTGAAACTGAAATTTTTATTCCTTGGCCATCAAAGAAAAATATAAAATTACGTGATTTAGAGAATATTCACAATCAAATTGGAAGTCATAGGTAAAGTAACAAGAAAATTTAAAAAAAATGTTGGAAAATCGAAAAGTGCACACCTCAATCGCTCATTATAATTATTATTATTATTATTTTATTCATTAATCATTACTTCTATTATATTATTATTTTAATTCATTTTTACTTTATTAGAAATTTTCATTCAACTTTTAAATTATGAATTTTATTTTTTCTTTCAGTTCAATTTTTTATTATTTAAAACTTTTTAAAAATATCCCGCATTTTTTCTTAATTATCGCTTTTTATTTTTTTTAATCCTAACTGATATAATAAAAATAAAAAATGGCTGCTAAGTTTTTCATGAATTTTCGGGTTGAGGTTTTTTAATAATAATAATTAAACAAAAAGAATGTAGATAATGATTTTTAAAAGGGATCTAGCTACAAAAAATCGGTCTGTCAGTTGACCCTGCGGGCTAGCCTCAAAACTTCCCGCCGTTTTCGAGCTCCTTGAGCTCGAAAAATTGTTGTGGATACATTTTCAAGCACTTCGAGCTCGAAAATACTTTTTTATGCCTTTGTTTTCGAAAAAAAACGTTTTTTACCATTTTTTCTCAAACGATATCTCTCGAACTAATAAAGCGATTGAGATGGTTAAGGTGGCAATCTACGCGGTTTATGAAGCTTCAGAGCCTAGTTGATTTTGGAATCAATCCATCGAGCCCGTAAAAAGTTATCCGAAAAAAACATTTTTGAAAAAAGTTTATTTTTGGAATATCTCCGAACGAGCTACACAGAAAAAAAGGATTTCTTTGAGCAAATAATTTTTACTCATCCCAACAAAATTTTTACTTGCTCCAAGAAATTTTTCGCATTATTAATTGAAAACAAAAATTATCTTAGGGTGAGAAAAAATTTTTTTTGACTAAGAAAAAGTTTTTGAGGCGAGAAAAAAATTCTTGCGCCAAGAAATCCTTTTTTCTGTACAATAAAAAAAAAATTAGGCCAATTTATTATTTTTTTTTCAGTTATCGTGGTTCCAATGATTCGTACGTAACAATTGACAGCACTGACTTCTTGGATTAAAATAATTAGCACACAGTGAATTCGCGCTTGAGGTGTGCAATTTAAAAAAAATATTTTAAGCTCTTAATTAATGAATTTATTTGCATTGCAGTTTTACATTAGCAGTAAAAAGCGGAGAAGGAGTAAGTATATTGTATAAAATTAGCCAAGGTCTGACTAAACCTTTGGCACCCCAAGAAACTAGTGAAAAACGTGAGTCAATTGTAAAAAAATTAAAATTAGACGATGAAATAACTAAAAATAGTCGTAATTTATATCATTTAGCTAAATCTAGGCAAAAAAAATGTGAGGGAAATAAAGAAGCAACTCTTTATGAAATTGTATAAATAAATTATAAGATTATTTAATTTCAATGGTATTGAAAAAACTTTAATTTTTTTCTCTTTTATTTCTCTCTCATGCTCATTACAACTTTAAGATAATAAAGAAATTATTTTACACGTTGTTAGTTATTCAATTTATCTTTTTTATAATTGCCTACAATAAATTGTAAACAATTGAAGAAAAAAAAAAAATTCAAGATCATTAATCATGTTGGTGTATCAGGATCATGTTATAGTCACTATAAATTTTACAATTATCCTGCGATTAGCAATCATTTACATAAAATAGTTTTTCTTTTAGTACCAGATTTCCACAAATAATTTTTTTCGATTTAAGAACAATAAATCAATTTCAGTATGTAAAATATAATAAATATTCAGTGTATTATTTACAAAATTTTCTCTAATTTTCTACAACTGAAACAATCGCAGTTGGAAAAATTTTATGTGACTAAAAATCGGTGCTTTGTTGACGATGCGTAAAAATCGCAGGACTGATACACGGAGAGCTCGGATTTGATTCTTGGCATCGACAAATCTTTCTATAACATAATTTATTCCAAATTCTAAGGCCCCTTTTACTGTCTATACTTATCAACGTAACTTTTGATTTTAATTTCCAGAAATATTTTTAAAAAATATATATTTTTGGTCATGAGATAATTTTTTTTTTTTTTTTTTTTTATTAAATCCCGTTTTTTTTTTATTTGATATTGAAGTAGATATGAGTTTATTAATACAATTTGAACAAGAAAATATTAGTAATTACTGAAATTGTTTATAAATATCACAAATATTTAAATTTATTACTTTTTTATTCGTTACAACGTATAGTGGATTGCATGATCCATCCATCTAATATTCCGATTTTAAAATGTATTATTTTGAAAGGCCTCTTTATTAGACTGATTCAAAAAAATCAACTATTTTTTATTTTCCAAGGACACGCTTTCAAAAGTTTCATTATAAAAAAAAACGCATGTTAAAATTAGAGCTGATTTCAATTCTAATGCCAATAACTAAAGAGTATTTAAAAATGTACAAGGGGTAATTGGTTGGAAATGAAACGGTCTACAAAAAAAGTCCTATGAAATTTTGTAATAAGTCTGATAGTTTCACCAAAAAAGTTTAAAAATAGTAAAAATTCTATAAATCCAACTTTGATTTTAAATAACTTTCAAAATATTGAACTTATTAAGAAGTAATGTGAATTTTTTTGTACGCCATTAAATTCTCTGCGAAAAAATATATTGACCACTCGGTATACTTATTTGTTAGAGTTATAAAATTCGAAAATTGAAAAAAAAATTTTTTCCCATATTATTTAAATGGGAAATGGAGAATTGCAATCAGGAAGTACTTAATGTTGATATTAATATGAGTTTTTTTTATAACGAAACTTTTGAAACCGTGTCCTTGAAAAATAAAAAATCGTCAATTTTTTCGAATTAGTTTACTCTTTATATTATTAGTTTGGTTTAAAAAATTATATAAAATTTTTTAAATTAATTTATAATTGCGCTACGAAAACGTGAATGAAAAGTGGATGTGAATTTAAAAAAACTCAATACCACACACTACAATCGCAATTTATAATAATAACAATGAGTAATATAATAATTAGTACAGTATTTGTTCTTTTGTTTAGATATATTTATGTAAATATAAATTTATTTATTTTATTTCTAATTACTAATTTGAGTAAACGCACAAATTATCGATATATGTATATCAAATTTGTATAACTTACAATTATAAGTGCAGAAAATAAAGATGAGAGTTGAAAAGAATAACAATAGACTTATATGATTAAATATGAGTGTTAGAAAATTATTTTTCTAAACATTTAAACTCTTATAAAATTAATATTTTATGAAATATGGAATTAAACTTAAAAATGATTAATTAAAAAATGACTGAATTAGAAATGATAATTAAAAGCAGAAATAAAAAAAAATTTATATAAATAATTAAAAATTTTTTTTTTCAATTAATGATACTTTGATCAATTGTGTAACTAACTTATAAAGTAGTCAAAAAGTGTTTTAAAAAAATATACATGTGAACCGAGGATCAATAATATTGATCTCGATACCTGCTCTGTTTAAATATATTTCTTTATTATTTTCTTTTCCCTCAGGATATGTATCTATATTTATATTGGGCGTGTTAGCACCAATCAGCCATATATGTAAAATCGCGGAAAAGACTTTGCTCTAGGTCGCTGAGTGGTCTTGGATCTTTGGGTGGTGTTAACTGAGGTTTTTCTGACGTAAATTCTTCATCAAAGTTGCTGACATCTTCCACCGAGTGCTACAAAGTCGATTATTGCCTCATTAATATTTAGTTTTTTAAATAACAATTAAGGAACTTACAATTACTGGTACAAAAGGTGGTTTTACACGTCGAAGAAGAAGATCATCCCAAGCAATATGCCGGAAAAATGATTGTTTTTTAACATCTTCAGCATCTCTTTCACTACTACCGAGCCTTCGATCCGGATTTTTTCTTAACAACTGTCCAAATAAAATACAAATAAATTTTTAATTACTGAAAAATTTAACGATAAATTATCGTAGAAAATTTATTAATTTCTGGGGGGTAAAGTCATTATTCTTCTTGATTCCATAAATATTCAAAATAAGTCATTTTTTTATAAAATTAAAGTGATAGTTCTTATTTTGCTTCACTTTAGTAATTAATTTATAGAAGCATCAATTACTCAAGACAACCAAATATTTCGACAATTTATTTAATACCTTTTCAAATTTATTTCAATTAAAAACTTCAATAGAACAATCATTTGGTTAAATAAAAAAAAAAAAAAAGGAATAGAAGAAAGATATAATTAAAAATTAGTAAAAAATTCTTGCACTGAGAAAAAAATTTGTTTTTATAACAAAATGAAATTTCTAATTGGTATTGATAAAATATTTAACTTTTATTACACAGAAAAAAAGGTTGACTTGGCCCAAGATAATTTTTGCCTTCATTTTTTTATTCTTCGGCTGGGTAATTGGATTTTTTTAATCCGAGAACATTTTCTTCGACTAATATCATAAAAATATTGTATCAAGAATAATTAAATTTTAATTCAAGTTGAATAATCTTGGCTTAAGAATATTTATTTTAAGTCAAATTTATTTTGTTTCTAACCAAGTAAAAAAAACTATCAACATAAGATATTTTTCTGTCTTGGTTGGTGAGTATTGTAAATTGTCACAATATATATCAATATCTCAAACCAAGAACTTTTTTTGCGTGGCAGAAGAACATTTACTCTCAGTTTGAGAAAACTACATTATCGACTCAAGACAACGGTCTATTGGAATAAGAAAATTTTTATTTTGATTTAAATAAATTATAATCTTCACTTAATAAAATAACTTTTCTTGAATCATGCAAATATTTACTTAACGGAAGACATAAAATTCTCCCATTGATGATTTTTTTTCTTGACTTAAAAAAACGTAGTCTCGATTCAAAAAAATAAATGACTCTACTTAAAAAAATATATCGACCTATATTTTTGAGTGAATTTAACCTAATATAAATATTAAATGATGTCAACAAGTAGGAAAGTGTATGCGTATATTCAGATCATCACAATACAGCAGTATAGGGGATAAGGAATAAACTCTCGCGATTAAATGGCTTATGAGCAAATTGAGAAAAATAAATTGTTTGCTCATGGTAGGAATCGAACCCAGACCGATTCGGCATCACGCGAGAGCTTTACCAGTTATGATACTCGACCATTTCTTGAATGTTTGTTCACTTTACCCATATATAGTAAGTACACTGTACAATGTAGAGTCTACACTACCGTCACTTTAGTATAGTACAGTTATCTTTCCCAAGAGAATTTTTGCGTTGAGCCGTGAGCGCAGTTGCTGTTGGTTCAAACGTCTACGCTGACTTGCCGTAACACAACAAATACTTAAGCCAAGATATTTGTTACTATTGAGTCGAGTACTTTTAATTCTTGATTCGAGTTACAAATCATCTCGATTCAAAATAAATTATTCTTCAACAAAGAATATTTTACTTTTCGGACAATTGATTATATATCGGGGCAAAATATTTATTTTTCTCATTTTAAGAAAATATTTCTTACTTCAAGAAACATATGTTATATTGGTTGAATAAAAAAAAAATCTTGTGCCAAGATGACTAAATTTAAGAAGATTTTGTTCTTGAACCA
This sequence comes from Microplitis deprimator, assembly GCA_964016945.1. Classification (NCBI taxonomy): domain Eukaryota; kingdom Metazoa; phylum Arthropoda; class Insecta; order Hymenoptera; family Braconidae; genus Microplitis; species Microplitis deprimator. The sequence goes on along the minus strand of OZ024707.1, from coordinate 11,045,526 downwards.
AGAAAATTTTCGTTTTCATTCAAAATTGCAAAAAATATTCTTGCAGCAAGAAAAAATTTCTTGCGCCAAGATATCCTTTTTTTCTGTGTAGATAAAAAATAAGGCATGTCTAATAATATTTTTTGAACATAAAATTTTTGTCTGACGTGAAAAATTATAAAAATTTTTCACAATAATTTACGAATAATTGGAATTTATTCTAACAGTTAGAAAATTCGAGTTTCGAATCGAATATTAAGATTCAATTTGACACAAATAATTTTTGAGTTCAAAATATTTGCACATCCCTACCAATTTTTTTTTTAAATTCTTTCGATTTTAATTTATCTAAAATTCAATTATTTTAATTAATATTCAGAGAAAATTCAAAACACTTAATAAAATTTTTTTTTTACTTTCATTTAGGGTTTTTATAATAGATATTTAAAATTTTATTACCCTTCTCATAATGGCAATTGCTTCTAATGACAAAAAACGTGGATAGCGAACTTCATCATTTACAATTGAGTCGAAAACTTCTTCTTCATCATCTCCAGGGAATGGAGACTGAAAAGAAAATAAATTAAATAAAAAATATGTTTTAAATAAATCTTTTAAAAAAACTTACTTCTCCAACAAGCATTTCAAATATAAGAACACCGAGTCCCCACCAATCAACAGCACGAGTATATGAAGTTTCTGTAAGAACCTCAGGAGCAAGAAATTCTGGAGTACCGCAAAAGGTGCCTGTTCGATCACCAAAGCCCATACCTTCTTTGCATAAACCAAAATCAGCTATTTTAACATACCCTTCTGTATCAAGCAAAAGATTATCTAGCTTTAGATCTCTAAAAAAAAAAAAATAATAATAATAAATAAAATAAAAAAATAAAAAGGAAAATTGATCAGTTAAATATTTATAAATAAATTCAATAAGTAATATTTGTTGACTTAATTTTCGAGCATTCTTATCTGTGTACACGGAACTTAGTGATTGAATTATTACAAACAACAACTATGTCAATATCAATGAGTCATGTCTAACTGTTATACTGTAAAAACATGTTTTTTTAGTTGATTTCATAGAAATCTAACTATTGTATTCGTCCTTGATGCAACTTTCCAAAAATTTTATCATTTTATGTCTCAGCTAGTCGGGTAAGTTCCAAAAATACTATTGGTTCAAAAACATACACAGAAAAAAAGGGTTTCTTGGCGCAAGAAAAATTTTGCATTATGAAATGTAAACAAAAATTTTCTTACGACTAGAAAAAATTTCTTGGGGCAAGTAAAATTTTTTGCGCCAAGGAATCCTTTTTTTTTGTGTATATATATATAGGATATAACGCGCCTTTCTCCCGCGATACTGACCAAAATTTTACACTAATCTCAATGAAACTTCGCATACTTATTCTTTAGTTTCGGCTGGGCCGCAGCTAACGAAATCTCGAATTTAAGATATGTGCCTAGACCGATGAAATTACTTATCTTACCACTCATCAAATGAAATTTTGCTATTACAGTGGTTCTCCTACGTTTAATAGATTTCATAGAAATCTAACTACTGTATTTATTAGTAAATTCATGAAACTGCTTGAATTCATATTATTGCTGTGAAATTAATATTTATTTAAGAAGTTTAAATAATCAAATAATGAGGAATCTACTTCCATTTCGGCTGCCGAATGGCCTTTTTTATTAAATAATTATCATTACAGCGATTATTTTTAACTTCCGACAAAAAGCAGAAGACGAACTTCCTCAGAAGATATTCATCATTCGAGCCACTGTAAATCGAAGTGTTTCAATTTAAAACACCTAAGTATTTTACTGCCATTTAAATAGATTGTAGTCACTTTCTACATGTTTGCAAATGTTTTGAAAGTGACTGCAATGTATTTGAATGACAATAAAACACTTAGGTGTTTTAAATTAAATCACTTCGATTTACAGGGAGTCCCGTAAACATTCAAAACGTAATTAGAAATGTTAAATTTGAGATTTCGTTAGGCACGGCCCAGCCTTAAAGAGCTCGGTTCAGTTCGAGGATGAGCTAAACCAACCAGAAAGTTTACAAGTTACGCTCGTTTTAAATTTTGGATTTTTCGAAAAAATTGACTTTTGTTGATTTATCGTCAAATAACTTCTGAATCTAAAAAGATTAATTTGTACTATATTACTCATTTTTTCCATAATTTTTTCCAATATTTTGATGAAATTCAAAATTTTTTTTTTGTTTTGCGTTTAATAAATTTCGAGTAATACATAATAGTTGAATCTCGTTAATTGTATGTTGTAGCTTCGCAAATGAGCTTTAATTTCCACTACTATACTTTTTTAAGATCATTCTCAGACAACACCCCTCACTTTTTAAAAATATTCAGTGACCTCGAACTGCCATAGCCGAATTTAAATTTTATTAATCAAAATAGTAATTGAAAAAAGATATCGTAATCACAATTGTCGCCGAGATATAAATTTTTAAAAAATAACAGACAATTGTTATCAATTAGAAGTTAGACAAAACTTTAGTAAAATCTTCATATCAATTTTTTAAATTCGAAATGCCAAATTTTGTAGGCTTAAATTTATTTACCAAATTTCGTTTAATTCCTAATCGACAACAATTGTAAATTATGTTTTTTTTAGTCTATATCTCGACGACAATTGTAATTATGGTGCCCTTTTTTCAAGTAATGTATTGATTAATTAATTAATTTAATTTTAATACGGCTATTGCAATTCAAGGTCACTTTATATTTTAAAAAAATTACCCATTTATTTATTGAAATGTAACTGTTGCATTTGTTCTCCTAATTTTTCCTAAATTTGTGGGACTGCCTTAATTAAATTTATTGCCAGGTAACATTTTTTAAATCTTAACATCTCAATTTAACCTTTCGTCACACGCGCTATGAGCATAGCGCCGCACTCTTTACATTTTTATGGTTTTTTATCGATCTTACAAAAAAAAAAAAAAAAAAATTTTTAAATTTTAATGCTCTTTTCGAATCTTCTAGAAGGGATGAATATTAATAATAATTATACAATTGTCTTAGAAATTTAATAATTATATATTTTTGAGAAGCATCTCATTAATGCGGCGCCGCGCCGCCCGGTGCGTGTAAGCGCCAGATCGCAATTCAAATCGCGCTGTTGCCAAGTCGTGTTCCCGCTATTAATATAGAGCTGTAAACAAGGTAATCTAACCTATAATTTTTACTCGATTAGTATTGTTGCTCTCATTATAATTCATAATATTTCTTTCTTGCTTTTAATTATTATTACTCTCTCATTTCATGAAAAAATTTTCGAAATTTGTTAAATGTTCAATTTGATGTAAAATTAAATAAAAAATATAATTATTTTCTAATAATAATATGTATGAAATATTTATTGGGTACAAGGCAACACCGTATGAAATTTAACACGGCGGCGCGGCGCTCATCGTGCGTGTGACGAAGTCGGGTAAAAACACACGTGTGACGAAGGGTTAAGAGATTGTAATTAATTTCGTTATATTTATAATATCTTTGAAAGTTTTTGATCTCGAAATCTATAAAAAAAAATTTCTTTTTAATTAAATTTTATCTTAAAACTTGAAAATAAATAAATAAATACGAAGAAATCTACTTCCACTTGGACGCCGAATGGTTTTTTTTTTTTTTTCATTTAATAATAATCGTAAAATTAATTTTAATACAAAATTAAATTAGCGCACAATCTTATATTGGCGTTGTGTCATCCGTCGACGTCAGTAACATAGCAAACATTAGTAAGTCTTACCGTTTGCCTCTAAATTAACTTGTTCGACAATTTCTCATTTTTTATCTGCCATTTATAATTTGTTGTTTTGACACACATAAAATGGCCCATCGATGAAATCGAAAAATTCCAGTAGTTGTCGTATATTTAATAATTTGACAAATTTATTGGAATAAATTATAATTCCCCTACTATTAAGACATTTATGTATGCAGTACACGACATAAGTAATACTTGAAAGTTAAAATAAAGTATACCTATAAATAATCCGACTCTCGTGTAAATACTGTAGCCCTAAAACGACGCAGGCGGAATAAAAAACAGCACGAGGCTCTCCAAATACATCCGCATGTATATGCATCATTAAATCACCACCTGCAGCATATTCCATGACAAAGCAAACATGCGCCTGATTTAGAAAAATATAAATAAAATAAATTAAAAATAATTTTATTATGAATTGAAATAAATAAAAATCTGTTGCTTACCTCAGTTTGGAAGCAAGCAAATAAATTGACAAGAAATGGATGTCTTGTAGCGTTAGCAACTTCGAATATTCTTTTTTCAGACAGCAACGATTCAACTTCATCTCTTGCAATAATGTCACCTTTTTTCAAAGCCTTTACCGCAAAATATTCTCCGGTATTTTTGTATTGTGATAAAATAACTTTGCCGAAATGACCTCGACCAAGAACTGACAGTAATCTGAAGTTATCTAGTGTCATACCAGTTAATTGTGATTGTCTTCGAGATTCGTAGGCACTATCTCGATATTGCATAGGTCTGATTGGCATCTCATATAAAACCTAAATAAATAAAATATTGATATTATTAATAGCACAATACATAAAAACCATCTTGTATAACTTTAAATATTCATTTTTAAATGATATTACACTGAGAAAAAAAAATTAAATTCAAGTGATTATTTTTCTTGATTCCATAAAATAAGTAATTTTTTCTAAAATTAAATTGATAGTTTTGATTTTACTTCACTTTAAAATTATTTATTTATAAAGAAAATATTTTTTAAGATGCAAAACTAATCTGAACAGCATCAGATAAAAAAAGGCATGTCTAATAATGTTTTTTTAACAATATCAAATTTTTTTCTTAGCAGCGAGTAAATAAAATATTTGAATAAAGTAATTATTTAACTTGATTGAAAAAATAATTATTTGGCACTAAAATACTTAAATGGAACATTTTTTTTTGAAATATAAATTTTTTTGTTTTCTCTCAGTTACACATTTTGTAATGACAAAGCATTCGTTTTTATTTTTATTAAATTGAATACTTTTTGAATAAGCGGTTTTTTAAATTATATTCTCTTTGCTATTGCTGACAATAGTAGAATATTGATTTATTATGAAACTATATTTACATTGACTTTTAGTAAAATCACCCTAGAAATGTCTGATATTAGGACAGATTCACATGCACTTGTTATATTAATGTCATCTATTCAACTCTTTTCTTACACATTTTGATGTAATGAACAAAGCATTCCCAGGAATCTAAAGCAAACCCAGTTACTTATAGAGTGAAAGAGGAATAAAATGTCAGATGGAATAGAATCAATTGTATTAAAACAACAAAAGGAATAAATAAAATGGAAAAATGAAATAAACACAAACGCTATTGATTTTTTGTCCCCCGGTAGCAGTTTTTTTTCTTTTACAATTTCTATCTACCTCATCCTCGGGAAACTCGATGACAGGTTGAGGCGAGGGAGTGCGCGGAGAAGGTGGTGCTATCAGTACGGGACGAGGCTCCGTGACAAGAGGCCTTAAATTTGCACCCATTTTGTCCTCGTTGTGCAGAAAATCAAACTCCTTAAGTGCATTCTGTAACTACATTATCAAATTCTACCTTCTTACCATTTTCATGCTATTTATTTCGGAGCTATTTTTATTAAATTAAATTTTTTTAAATTGATTACTTTTTTTTTATCTTTAAATAATATTTGTAGGTTTAATAAACGCGTTCAAAGAATAATACGATAAATTATTATGTAAGAAATACTTTTTAAAAGGAATTTAGTGATTAACATCATTACTACCATCACCACCATCACCGTAAATTTAAACTCCTTTAATTCAGTATATTAAGGTAAAGGGCCTAATTTCTGACCTTTTAAGAGTAACAGTTAATGTTAAATTTAAATAGACATTTTAGACATTAGTTTTAAAGAAAATCTTGTTTGTGTATTGTCGCATTTTTATATTTATATAACAAAAAAACTTTCGATTTAATCTTCATACACTCTTACATAAATTACTTAGACTATGAGTGAAAAATTACTCTCGCAGTGTCTTCAATCTTTAAGATTTTTTTTTATCCAGTTATTATACTTGATAAATTTGTAATTTATTTCATTATTTGGGTGAAAAATTTTTTTAAAATTTCGATTGAAGCTGAAAAGATCAGAAACTGAGCCACTGGCAACAACTGGGTCTTATACTTTACTGTATATTTAAAAATGTCAAAAAAAAAAATAAATGACTTTGCTTGTTTTATTTAAAATAAATGTAGAATAATTAAAAATTGAACTTACATCTGGATCAAGTTTCGGAGGCTGTGGTGGAGGCACGCTCGTAGACGGTTTCTTGGATAAAGAAATAGACTGTGGAGGTGGTGGTGGAGCCGTAGAAGGCGAAGGTGGGTGATTTTGCGCTGACAAGCTGTTACTCGATGAAGACATCCCTAGAGGACGAGTACCGCTAAGTCCACCTTTTTCAGGATCTGGTAATTCTCCAGGTGTTTCTGCTTTATCCTCAACTGGTGCATCGAATGTAAGTTGCAACGCTTGTGAGCCTAATAAGTTTATTGTTATTAAATAAATACGACTATTGCTGTTGATTGAGCATATAAAGATAATATCTTACCTGACGGAGGACTTTCAGAGCTTCTTGTACTGTGTAACGAAGGTGCGGATCTTTTGAGAAGTCTTCCCCAGGTAGCAACATTAATATTCATTTGATTGGCTCTAGGGAAATTTTTAGCTTGCTGTTTAAATATTTTTCTTTGCCTTTGAAGTCTTGGTTTTCTTGAAATCATAGGATTAAGAAATTTAATTTCGGCAAAAAGTAAACCTTGAGGTTCAAGCTGAAGTGCCATTCCATGTCGTACATCATCAATAAACTCCTCAAGACGTAAAAATTTAATAGCGCAGAGTGATCGCCAATCTTTCCAATAAATTCCAATTTCAAGCTCACGAGATTTGTCTAATTCAATAGAGAACCTTTGGTCCCAAGCTTGTTGGGAGCATGGCCGCCAACTTGTTTGAGCGACAGTTTGATTATCCAATTTAATAACAGCCATTATATCATTGCAAGTTTCATCTTTTACACTATACGATTTACTTGAGCTACGTCCCGTGACACCTTTAACGAAGCTACGGAGATCTGGACTAGCAGGATGATGTTCTCTACGTGTTCGACCTGGTACTTCTTCAGCAAGATCTTGACATCCCATTAACCTCACCTCCAATTGTCCGGTGACTGCTGCACATCGCGAAACAGAAACTGGAACAGCAGCACGTCCTTCAAGAGGTCCGCGAAATGGCTGTAGAGATGTATAAGTCACAGGTACAGGACTTGCAGATTGTACGCTTGCTAATTCTCGTTTTAATTGAACAGCAGTAGCACTATCAGGTGGTAATTCTTGTCTTCTAAGATCCAGTGCCATTCTTAACAAGTCTAACTTTCGACTAGACTCTGAAAGACTTGCTTGAGCTTCAGTAAGAGCTTTTTTATCAGCAACTCTGGCACTTTGTAAAAGACGAATAACATTTTTAGCTCCTTCAACTACAGCAGCTTCAATCCTTAATCTATGCCGAAGTTCTTCTACTCGTTCTTCAAGAGCCAACTCCAAACTTGGTTCGTACTTGTCTTTATTACCTGGTGTTTCACCATTAGGAAAAGGTGATTCACCTCGAGCATTTTGCTGTTGTCTTGCTTGTCGAACTTTCATTATTCTCATTTTAAGAAATTCAATTTTAGCTCGAGAATCATCTAACATTTGCTGAGCTTCTTGCAATAATTTTTTATCTTTATGACCGCTGGTCAAACTTTGAATCATATTCTCAGCTCCTTGTTTTACTTTTAATTCAATATTTAGCTGCTTTTCTAATGATAAAAGTCGTAAGTCTGTTATAAGTCCTTCTTGACTTGGAGATGATGAATCAACAGGTGATGAAAGTGAATCTTGACCATTGGAATAGTCTCTTTGTGGTGATTGTGGTTGGCCTTGAGTCAAAATTATTTGACTCTCAAGCTGCTGTAATTCAGCATGTAATTCATTTAATTTACTATTAGCTTTTTTTACAATAATTGCAACGTCCGATAAAGCTTTACGTCCCGACGCTACTTCACGTAGCTTCTCTGCACCAGCTTTTATTTTTAACTCCTGTACGAAATAGATAATAAAATAAAAACTATTATCAATCATTTTCCTTTTTTAATCACATTTTTATAAATTTTAAATTATACCTTTCGAATTTCACGACGAATATGCTCACGTAATTCATCAAGCCGCGCTGGAAGAGGCACTTGGTCACTCCCTGCAATCCCATACTTGTGTGACAATTCTGTGACATCCGGTTGTCTAGAATAATCACTCTGAAACAGAACATCATTTACTTTAAAGTCATCATTTTATATCAATCTATTAATTTTTTTTGTCATAAATATAAATGTTCACTTTGTTCTTATTATTATAAATGAGGGCAAAAGACCCAGTTTCCGACCTTTTCAGCTTCAATCGAAATTTGAAAAAAAATTTTAAACTCAAATAATGAAATAAACTATACGAGAACATTAATTCACATTTATTCTAATAGCAATTACAAATTTATCAAATATAATAACGAGATAAAGAAAAAATTTTAAGATTGAAGACACTTCTAGAGTAATTTTTCACTTGTAGTCTAAGTACTTGGTGGAAAAGGATACGAAGATTGAATCGAAATTTTTTTGTTATATAAATATGAAACTGCAATAATACACACATGGACAGGTCAATAATTAATTAAACTATAGTTAAATAGTAAAATTAAAAAATTTTCAATTTTGTTGTTAAAGTGTGGAGATCAATAACTGGGTCGAATTTTGTGTACCTGTTGCAGTTGCTGACTTTAAGATTTTAATTTATTATAAATAAGGTTGTCTGTGTATTAATATATTGATAAAACAACAAAAAATAAAAATTTATGTATTATTGATTGTTTTCTATTATGAACATTTATTATAATGGTTACATACCAAAATAACTTTGGAAATTCGAACTTAACTTTTACAGTTTGAACTTTAGAAAATTAACCTTTTAAGGTTCGAACTTTTAGAAATTATAACTTTTAAAATAAATGTACCTGAAGATCGGGACGTTTTTTGCACAACGAAAATGAAAAAATTTATGAAATTCTACTGCTTAAGGGTGACTTGAGGGGTACTTAAGGGTGGCTGCAATTTTCGGCTAACATACTAGCGCTTATTCGAAACATTTCAGAAATCTAGATCCAGAAGATTTTTTATTTTTCATTTTGTTTTTTTATTTTCGTTCCGCAAAAAACGTTCCGATCGTCAGGTACATTATAATAATATAATTAACAATGAAAATAACAGCTACAAATATAATTTATGAATTGATTAATGAACCTAATTTATGATATAATAATAAAATTATTTGAACAGCTTAATAATAGAGAACAACTAATATTAATTAATCTTTTCTATCAATAAATTAAAAAAATTTTAAATAACACCATAAATTTTAATTAACTTTTTTAACTTCAAATTGTACTGTAATTAAGGAATTATTCAATAATAATATAAATAATGAACTTTTATTTTTTTTTAACCAAACAATATTACTTAAATCAATTGAGTATTACAATCGAAAAAAATTATATAATTATTATGATGAAAGTTTCATTGCTACAAGATACAAATATTCAATAACTTCAATTTCTTAAAATCTTCGAGCAACAATACATAAATAGTAAAATAATAACAATATACTATTAAACATTTTAGAAGTTAGAATTTATAAAAGTTTAAAAAATTTTTAAGTTTAAATCGTTTGAAGTTCAAATTACAAAAGTTCAATTTCAAAAGTTATTTTGCTCGGGCACCTAAAAAAATAATTAAAAAACTGAAAATTTCCATTTCTTAATAAATAATTTTTTTAAAAATCAAATTAAAGAATTTATCAAGTTTAATTATTTACAAATTTTATAAAAAACGTCAAATATGCGATGAGGTGCTTTAAATTTTTCTCAATTTATTTATAAATTGTCTTATTGAAAAGGTTAATTGTAAGTTTAGGTTTCACTATATTTAAAAATTGGTCTGAATGCAACTACAGGGTCAGAAACTGCAACCCAAAAATTGACGATAGTCAGAAACTGAGTCCATTTTTTAAACATTTATTTAAAATATAAGCGAAATTATAAAAATTATAAGATTTTATTTAGAACATCCTCAACTTGCCGATAAAATGATCAATTTTTTTTTTTTCAAGTTAAGGTTTCTAATGACTATTTTTTTAAATTTAACATCAACTGTTACTCTTGAAAAGTCAGAAACTGAGCCCTGTACTTTATTTATTTATTTTTTCATTATCTTCCGTCTCTCTCTCTCTCTCTCTTTTTACGGGTTTTGCTTTATTTTTAATTCTTTTTATCTCTTATTCCTCATTGTATCCCGTGAGCCGCTGAACCACGAATTCGAGACTATATGAATCTCGATAGTAACCAAAAAAGAGGAACGTAAAAAGAGACAAGTAGACATTACGAGAAAAAAGGAAAAAGAGTAAAATGATGAAACAAATGTAAAGGGAAGCAATCAAAATTGTCGATTAAATATAATTGAGGTACTTGTTTGTAATTAAATTATGACAATTTGAAATAGCAACTTATGACTACTCATGTGTTTGACAAAAAAAAACATAAACTTTAGTAGTATTTCAAAAAATAAAGTCATTGAATTATCAACTCACCTGATAATAACTTGACTCCGCCATCTTGGTCACCACTTTTGGCCGATGACTTTCTATCTGTATTTAGTGGGTTCTTTTATTGTGTTTATCATTTTATTGTAATCCCAGACAATTCATTAAGATTATGACTTTTTTTCTCATACTTATCAATTATTCATGCTCCATTAATATTTACTTTTGTTTATATTTCGTTAGTTTTAATATTTTTTTTTTGTTCACCAGGTGTGTCCTACGAATCACCAGACACTATAATCTTTGCTATCTCGCTTTTTTAAATTCACTTCAAATTAATACCAAAAGCATTTTTATCACTTAAAACTTATTCACTTTGATACCTAATAAGCTCAATAGAAAAAAAAAATAAAGACAATTTAAATTTAAATAAAGACAATAATTATTACTAATCAGTATGTATATATATGTGTATATGTATGTATATATATATATATATATATATATATATATATATATATATATATATATATATATATATATATATATATATAACTATTGAAAATAGCAGAAAAAAAAATAAATGCAACTACATCCCACCGAATCAGATGAAAAACTGAGAAGCTGCATGATACTTAGATTACTTACGACGCGTTTTCATTTGTTTCTCTATTCTCACTCAACTGGATAAACGGTACTATCTTTGTTGCACTTGTACAGTTAATAGGAACTTTGTCCAAGCTTTTCTCGTAAACAAATGGAAGTTATCAAAAAATTGAAGCGCACTTCGCTAGTTCATAGAGTAAAGCATCGGGTATGTGTCTTTATTTTGCGTTTAGAGCTTTTATTTCAGAGAAAAGCTGGGACAAAATTATCTGAAAACCGTTCTTACGGCAAATAATTTTATGACCAATCAAAAATCAAGTCTACAGTATCGTTAAATACCACGTGACTTTTTGACCAATCATATCTTTTTATATTACTGCCATATTGGGGGCAATATGAGAGATCCGAATGTTCATGTTACCAATGTTATAAATAAAATAAAATATCTTACTATTACAGTATTTTACACAGTCTTTGTATTTAATTATTCCTAATTGACACACTTTAATGGAAAAAAATTATAAAAAACATGCAGTGTATAATTTACAATATGATTAATAGATTAAATATATATTTGCATCAATTTATGAATAGCAATAATTAAATAACAAATATTATTGTAACCAAATTGCGTAAATAATTAGAACTTCATTTTTTATAAAGTGTACAATTTACCCTGATAGCCACCTTAACCCCAAGTTAACTTCAAGCTACTGCCGTATTCTGAAGTCAATTTAAAGGAAAGTGTTAGAGAGCAAGCAGTTACCTATAAGTTGACGATAAATTGTCTGTAATAACTTGAATTCAAGTTAACTACAAGTGTTACTGTCAGACAATGACGTAAAGTTGGTTGAAAGTTTCACTTCAAATTGACGGCAAGAATTTTCTGTTAAATCACATTCAGATGACGGCAGTAGATTTGCATCAACTTGCACGCACCCTAATAGCCACTTTAGCTTGAAATTGAGGGTAATTTAATGTTGAAATTACCTGAAATCTGCTGCCCGAATTTGCAGACAATTTCACAGCAAAAGTTGAAAATAAAAATTTACGGTGAATTTTTCTTCAATTTTAAGGTAAACTTTTACGACAAAAAAACAGTCGGTAATGTTCATTCTTACCATTTCAGAAGGTAAGCAAATTTATACACAAAATTGTCTACAATTTGAGGGTAAAAATATACTTTACAATTTTTCAAGTTAAATTAACGATAAATTGACATAAAATTTGCGTGAAAATTAACAACTTTTTTCTAGTCAACTTTTTAAGTAAATTTGCATTATAATTCAGGCAGTAAATTTACTTCAAATTCAATAGCAAGTTGCATAAAAATTGTCTTAAAAAATGGAAAAGTCCGAAGTTGACGGAAATTTGACGAAAAATTTAACGAAACTTTTGTACAGTAAACTTTTGCTCAAGCAAACTGTGCTATTAGGGTGGCTATCAAGGTCCCTGATAGCCAAGTTGCCGAGAAACTGACGAGAAACTTGCAGCCGCAACTGGACACCAAGTTGGCCGCCAAGAGTTGGCCCCTCCAAAGTTGATAGACATTTTCTGAGAAAGTTCCCTGATAGCCACCCTAACCATAAGTTAACTACAAGCTACTGCCGTATTTTAAAGGTAACTTAAAGGTAAGTGTTGGAGAGCAAACAGTTACTTTTAAGTTGACAATAAATTGTCTGCAACTTTTTATTTAATTTGACTACAAGTATTAACGTCAGACAATGACGTTAAGTTGATTGAAAGTTTCACTTCAAATTGACGACAAGTTTTTCTGGCAAGTTACATTCAAGCTACTGCCGTATTCTGAAGCCAACTTAACGGAAAGTATTATACAGCTAAGGTTTGCCAGAAACTTTCTCGTTAACTTAGCCGAAAGTGTTGCTCTACAACACTTGTAGAGCAATGTCTGGCTATCAGGGTTGGAGGCAAAAGTTGGAAATCCAATAAGTTGACGGTCACTTTCTGAGAAAGTTGGTGGCAAAAGTTGCTTGCAAAAGTTAGCAATCATAAGTTGACGGTAAGTTTCTTTTCAATTTTCTGAGAAAGTTGGCGCCAGTATGGAGCCGCAACTGGAATGCAAGTTTCTGAGAAAATTGAAAGGAAACTTACCGTCAACTTATGATTGCCAACTTTTGCCACCAACTTTCTCAGAAAATGCCCTGATAGCCAGTCATTGCTCTACAAGTGTTGTAGAGCAACACTTTCGGCTAACTTAACGAGAAAGTTTCTGGCAAACTTGGCTCTACAATACTTTCCTTTAAGTTGGCTTCAGAATACGGCAGTAGCTTAAATGTAACTTGCCAGAAAAACTTGCCGTCAATTTGAAGTGAAACTTTCAATCAACTTAACGTCATTGTCTGACAGTAATATTTGTAGTCAAATTGAATTCAACTTAACAGACAATTTACTGTCAACTTAAAGGTAACTGCTTGCTCTCCAACACTTTCCTTTGAGTTACCTTTAAAATACCCCTTCAAGCTAAAGCGGCTATTAGGGTAGCTTGTAATTAACTTATGGTTAGGGTGGCTATCAGGGTATCTTTTTTGCAAAATAAAATTTAGATACTTTTAAAGAGTTTGTCATTCATACTATTCGTTTTTTTGATATTTGTAAGTAGATTTTTGTTCAATTATCACATTTTACTATTAAAGTGTGAGTGTTATACACGGAGAAAAAATGTAGTATATTTTACTATAAAATATGAGAATAATTACTAAATTTAGATAGTAATCTAGAAACGCTTATGATTTCTATAAAAAATTCGTAAACAGATAATTATCTTACTTAAGTATATTTTACAACTTGTTTTGTATTTTCTTATATACTAGTTATGGAAAATTTACTATATTACATATTAATTTTTAATTATATTTAGTAAATTTTACTATGTTAGAATGGAAATAAATAAAATTAAATTTTTAATAGCTTTAACTTTTTATTATTATTGCTATCATTTTGATTATTATTGTTATTTGTGTTATCGGTATTGGTATTGGTGTTGATTTTTATTTTTTAAAAATCACCTGTTTTAAGGTAGTACGAGCACCAAGGCACTTATGAATAAAAGGCTTGATTTTTTTTTTTATATGAAGTTGAACTAAGTCTAAACCGATTCTGAAAATTTTCGGGGGGGGGGGGGGGGTTGCCCGATTATTTAAATAAATAAATGACTTCACAGGTAGGCATATTTAACATTGGTTTTATGGTAAAACGGTAGATGGATGATATCCCTGGCGGTTTAGAATCACGGTGGAAACACGATGGGTTTGTTCCATTTTACCACTGTGATTACGCGGTGTATTCACCGTGATTCCACGGTGGCTTCACCACCGTGTATACACGGTGTTTCTACTGTGATTACACGGCGGATACATCGTGGAACCACGGTGGTGAAATGACACAAAGCCACCGTGGAATCACGGTGGATACACCGCGTAATCACAGTGAAAACACCGTGTATACACGGTGGTAAAGCCACCGTGGAATCACAGTGGATACACCGCGTAATCACTGTGGATACACTGTATATACACGGTGGTAAAATGGAACAAACTCACCGTGTACCCACGGTGGATCCACGGTGTTTACACTTCCACGGTGTTTCCACCGCGATTCAAATCTGCGAGGGTATGTTTTCATAGATTTCTCCAAAACTAGTCGGTGGAAATTAAAAAAAAAAACTATTTAAATTAAAGTTGAAACTTTAATA
Organism: Microplitis deprimator; assembly: GCA_964016945.1. Taxonomy (NCBI): domain Eukaryota; kingdom Metazoa; phylum Arthropoda; class Insecta; order Hymenoptera; family Braconidae; genus Microplitis; species Microplitis deprimator. The sequence continues at coordinate 11,030,513 of OZ024707.1, read as the reverse complement.
AATTATTGAAAATAATAAAAAACCCGTTGTGCCCGACTAATTAAAAAGATATTTAATTAAAAAGATCAACTTTTTCAAGCGTTGATTATTTTTCGTACAAGCTGGCAACACTGTAGACCATTAAAAAGAGATAGAAACAAAGTAATAATCATAATAGTGAAGTAACCTAACCTACAACTGTCAAATTTAACTTATGTTTATACACAGCGGTATTTTTTAAATTTGTCTAATCAAAAATTTCTATATGTAAATAATAATAGTAATGTAGCAGACATCAGACAAATTTAAAATTACTAATAAATAGAGTAAATAATTAATAAAATTAAATTTTTTTACAATGCGCGTTCGAAAAATTTTGAAATTAATAAGTGCATTTTTTGTAAATATTTTTTTAAAAATTATTTACTCTATTTATTAATAATTAAAAATTTTTCTGACGTCTGCTTCATTCATACTCATATATTATTAATTTTAAAAAATATCAATAAGTTAATACACAGTTGTAGGTACAGAGTTATTAATAATTAAAAACAGTAAACATTTATATAATTATTTATCTTTTTTATTAAATTCAGTATCAATATTTTGAATAATTTCACGAATTTTAGTACAAAATTTTTTAATAATAGCTAATAATTTGACACTTAATTGACACTTGTTTACACTCGATGTTTATTTTGAATTTGTAAATAACAACAAGAAATAATAATCACAGTATTGCCATACGTACTGTCGCGGTCACGTGATTATCATCACCCCTTTACCGCGCGCTAAGAGCAGCCTATCCCCACCATACCTCCCGCTCGTACTACCTCAAGCAGTGCTGCCAGAACGTGCGATATTTTTACCCCTTCCAGAGGGCCGTGCGCGCGATGCACACACGCAATTATGTCTATCGGTGTGTCGGGAAACCGAAAGAAGCCGAGAGAAACCGAGCGCTGTAAACAAGCGGAGGAGAAATGTTGCTCCCACCATGCGTCGTTTCGTACCCGCTTAGAGTTGCGTGTTCAAATCCGCACTCGAATTTGATTTTTTTTTTTTTTATTATTTTTTAACGTAATAAATTTTTAAATATTTATTTGTTCAAATTTTTTAATTAATTGATAATTAAAAATTTTTTGAACTAATTTAAATGGCTATAAAATAGATAAATAAATATTAAAACATAATCCTCTCATTGTACTTTTATTTAATAATAAATTTTAGATTATTAATTGTAATTTTAATAAATAATTATTATTAAAAGTCATTTATTATTAATATTAGTTATTAGTTTTAAATGTTACTTAGAGTTTAAAATACAATTTTTATAAAAGCTGTTGCATTGAACCGTTGTTCTGATTCTGTGGACGTGCGACAATGTTTTTGTTTCAGGAGCTTCAAGTCGTGTGTTCACAACCGCGACTGAGTCGAATTTTTTTTTTTTTAAACTACTTAATAATTAATTATTTTCTAATTATCTTTAACTAATTTTTACAAAAAAACTTATCAATATTATTTAAATAAATAACAAAACGCAATTTTTAGACATTATTTATCGTTTTTTATCATTTGTATACTACTATCCGTAGTTCTAATGGTTAATTTATTATTATTAATAATTTAATTATATATAATAATATAATTATATATTATTTATAATAAATATTAGACTTAATTCTTACTTGAAGTCTAAAATACGACTTTTATATTACTTCACGTCTTATAATTCTAAGTCGGATCAATGGACGCGTGCTATCGTTTTGGCATCACGTTCGCAGATTCGCGTGTTCGATTCCGCGACCAAAAATCAGTTTTTTTTTTTTAATTCGAATTTTTTTTTCTTTAATTTAATAATTTTAATGACATAGGTTTCCACATCACCCATGAGGTACTGTGTATCATGATGCGTTCCCGTCTTTTTTTTATGGTGGGTCCCCCAGAGGCCTATCAACCATAATATAAACCCGAAAACTCAAAGAACGTTAACAATTTTTTAAATGATAATAAAATTAATATTAAATTGCAAAGCTGTTGATATCAATGATACCTGACGTTAAAACCAAAAAAAGGAACAGTTTAAATTCACAAGGTCTGAATTCGCTTTGCGTTATAAGATCGACCTTGAAATCGAAAAAATTAAGTGCGAAAGGAATGCCAATT